>PVXU01000265.1:0-20766 GCA_002994865.1 Rhizopogon parksii | reverse complement strand
CTGCAAGAATATTGTAGAAGGCCCTGCCATCCCAACAGTCTCTTGACTGTCCTGGACCTGTTTACCACGGAAGATGTCATTGACCAGGACACCAAGATGCCCATTATGATAAAACGAGATGACACGATTCGATGAACTATGTGGACATGGAACACGCTTTGCTCTTCTTCCATCTGCAAGCTGAATACATTCAGGGAAGCACTCCTTCATAGCTGGGGGAGCTGGAGTACTTCGTTCAACCCCTGACTGTAAGATCATAAATAAGTAAACATCGTGCTGCTGAGGAAAATCGCATTTGATACATACATCAAGTTCACTCTGGCTAGAGGAAGTTGAACGGCGAGATGGCATCTTCGGAAACTTCAAGTTCATGCTGGTAGATCGAGCAAGCGTGCAACGCAATTATACTCATGCAGTCCGAGAAGGCGAGAATACAGATTTGTAAACCGCAGAACTGACGTTCCATACCTTATATGATGAGGAATGGTAGGAAAGCCACGATATGGCATTGTGTCATTGGAAGCCAAGTGGAAGGCTGCCTGGTAGTTGCACCTCCTGGAGGCCAACCATGCGAATGACATGGTGGCCTGTTTAAGCCTCCAATAATGGGATGCTCGCAATAATTACGGCACGATCGGCACGATTAGCATTTTCAGCACCTGTAGTTCATATACTTAGGTAGTACATACTATGGACCGAACTTCTCAAATCTGAGACCAGTAAGCACGGCTTGCAGAGGTCACCGGCTGTACTATTAACATGAAGAACGATGATAATCAGTCTGATCAGTTCGATGTGGGACGAAAGCCGCCAGACGGCGGTGGCAGGTTCATGGCTGCTGAGGCCAAACTCACTCCAAGTCAGGCAGGCCATTTGATACCAATCATGTAACACGTGATCGAAAGCTTAAATTGAAGGCTGTGATCAACCCATAGCAGCTCCCAACATGGCATGCGACGGCCTGCTTGCCAGTTTTGGTGGAATTCATAATGTCATCTACCACGAGGCTTTACAGTACCTTGGCCTTTCAGATTTCAAACTTACGTTGGCCAAGAATTTACCCCGACTAACTTCATCGCTTCGAAGATGATTCGCATAGAAATCGCAGTAGTAATTACGAGTTACTATTAGTTTTGTGACGAAGAGAAGCTCACCCACAGGAACTTACCTGCGTTTAGCGCAATAGTCGATATGCTGCAGGTAAGGTTCTACCACCAGTTGAATTGCAGTGGCATTTTGATGGAGAAATACAGCATTTTCACCTGTCAAACGCTCGGTGTCAGCGATGTATATCCGTCTATCTTCTATTACGAGCGCAGATCAGGGTTGTAGGCTATCACTATATTGACCATGGAACTAATCGGGAGATGCTAGTGGAAGGGTGATGGCCATTAATATTGCCGGCGTCACTCACGAGACAGGCATGTCTTCTGGCGCGAAAGGGACGTCCCAACTGTGTCATAAAGTGAAGCTTTCGTGTTGTAGTGGGCGAAGGCTCCTGCACATTCACATTGCACCTGCACAGACTAATGGTACTGTAGTCTGCGGTGAAGCCTAAAGGAAGAAAAGCGCAATATCAGAAAAACACAGATGAGTATAATGAGCATAAGAGAGCATAAGAGGTGATAAAATCATCACACGCGTGGGATGCACATGAGCCCCTATGAGCTCTGTGTACACCAATTTCCGTGCATCCGTGAGGTTATCAATTGTGGTCAGAATTCATTCATCAAAATACAGCGCTTGTCATGAGATAGAGAAATAATGCAATTAGTGTGCTCGTAATTAACAACAAGTCCTATGCGCTCGTCTTCTCGTCAACTTCACGATACGACGTTTGTGATGCGTCATCGACAATAGCGTCGTCTCTTCCGCCGCCTTCTTCGAATGCAGCCTTGTGTTTCTCGAAATGCGAACCGTGGTTTCTAGGGGGGAAAAGTAAGCGTTTGTAATATTAAACACACGGGGAGGACTCACTCGGGCCCAACAATTGTGATGATGATCACAAATGCAGCGACACAACCAATGAAGATGGCTTGCACCTGACGAAGTATGAATGACCATGAAGATATGGAATCAAAGGAGGCTTACTGTTGCATAGTCTGCGACCACGGTGGTAACTCCATTCTTAACGATGGTCGTCTTTAAGTTGGCAGCGCCAGCTAGTATACATTTAGGAACTTGCCAGCGAAACGGATGACTATCCACTTACTGGCTTCAATTTGTGCTGATGCTGACGATACCATCTACCAGGGAACATGTTAGCCACAACTCTTAAGTGATGTGCGCTTGACCTACGTTTCCAAGCTGGTAAGCAACACCCGGGAATGTTGCTCTGAATGCTGGTGGAGACATCTCGGCGAGTTGAATCGGGATCTAAAATGAGAATACATAAGCTGCGTTCGCAACGGAGAACACGAATACGAATACGCACGACACCCCAAGCGCCCTGAACACCAAATTGGACAAAGAATGCTCCAGCAGAAAGGCCAGCGAATGAGTTGGGTAAAACCCATAATGGAATGAACGCTTCAAAGGAATGTAAGTCTTGGTCTATATTGCCTGGGATTGACGCTTACCTGCAAGGAAAATCACGCAGACTCTGATGAAAGGTAAGTAGGTTGTACAAATGTCAATATGGAACCCACATACAGGATCGTCAGGCGACGTCCAATATACTGGCTTGCCCATCCAGCGATAGTACCGCCCCTGTATGATCATAAGGACCTTGATTACATGCAGAACTACCAAACTCACGCAATAGCACCCTGTTAATACAGTGAGACTTGTCACATAGATGATAAGTTTAGAAGACGTACACAATTTCCAATAATAGTCGCAATAGTCGCATAGTGGGCAGTGAAGCCCTTGGTGGTCTCGAGATATGTGGGATACAGATCCTAAATAGAGAAGTTATTGAAGGGGACTACGTCATATCAGGATGCACATACCTGTGAACCGTGAGACAAGAAATTGAATCCTGGAGAAAAGGTTACTGATATGTGGATCATTAGGAGACGGAAATGCTAACCTGTCATTAAAAGCACTGCATAGATGCACAGAAGCCAGTGACGCTTAAGCATCTCCTTTGTTTCCCTAAGGAAAATCTTGGTTTTGTGTCCAGTGGTGGTCCCTCTTGCTCTTTCTTGTTCTTTGGCACGCAAGAAAAACTCGCTTTCAGGGACAATAGCACGGACAATAGCGGCGAAAAAGGTGATGCCTGCTGCAGTCCAGAATATCACCCGCCATCCGTACTGGGCAACCAGGGTCAAATTAATTACGGCAGCAAGCAGATACCCGACGGAATAGCCTTGCTGCAAAATACCACTTGCTAGCCCACGAAGTTCAACAGGCAAGTTCTCAAGAGCTGAGGATGATGAAAGTCCCCAGATTCCACCCATGGCAATACCGAACAGGGCGCGGACGGCGAGGAATTGTGGGAACGTTTTGACAAAGGCGGTTCCAAGCTCAAAAATACAACATAGAAGGAGGTTGGCAACCAATGGCCACTTGCGGCCAAATCTGTCGGATAAGATACCGAATATAATCTAGTAGGAGACGATAAGCTCAGTGTGGAGCAGCGGTAATGATACTTACGGCGCCGACTGATCGGAACAAGAGTGTCAACGTCAAGGCCGTCGTCTGTGCTCATGTCGTACATTAGCGGCGCAAGTGAGGAAGGAAGGAAATAAGCGCACAATCGCTGCCGTTGTCTGGTGAAATTGTGTTGACAAAAGTGATACCGTGAGGGATACTGCGAAGAAATCAATGGCATCGCATGTCCATGCAAGCCAGCTATCGTAAAAAAAAAATTGATTAAGGTGATGAGCCACGAGACTGGCGATTGAGGGGGAATACTGACCCAGACCCAAACTGAGCCCATTGCACCCATGTAAGATTCTTGATCGCAACAAGTACGGCGCTGAAAGGTGCGCGCTGCTCTCTACGCGGGACGAGGTCGCGAATGAATCTTGGTGCCATGATGGAGGACAAAGAGAGGGAGGGGAAGAGAGGGGGTCAGCGTCCATTTACGCGCGTTTATATTGTCAACGCGATCAGGAACATAACCCCAAGCCTAGGCACACCCCCAGATGACTCGGGTAACATAGTAACATGTGCGCAGCTCATATTGGTATTGGTTGCTGCACACAACCGTGAAAGCCTAAGAAAATCCTCGGTCTACCAATCACGGTTAGGCTGCATTCAAGCTCCACGTCTGACGCATCATCGCACGAAATTGTACGCCCAATAATAAACACCAATTCTCATGACAGTGCCTCCCTGTGCCTCTTGCGGTAGGAGAACCCGTAGGTTTCAGCTGTCAGCGTTCAACTGTGTAAGCGCCGAGAATCACCGAACCTCTTCAGGTGTCTGCCAGCGCTCGCTAACCGACACAGCCTGACACAGCATGGCAAACGCAAGAAGGATGGGGAAAGAGTGGATGATGTCTGCGAAGGACAAGTTGCAGATGGGGCTACAGATTAAGTTATTTATTGACTGAGGGCAGTAGAGCGCAGTTGAGAAGGGTTTCGATTGCAAATTGTCCGGATGAGCGGACCAAATGTCCCGAACATGTGATGGGGTTTGTACCCCACATCATCGATCATCGCATCCGAGTCGAGTATTCACTCGATGGCAACACATATTATCTTTGCGATCTCGTTCACCGCTTAGCCTTTTTTCCCCTCCTCGTGGTTTTTTTCTCCTTTTCGTCTGAACCTCCCACTTTCCTTTTTTGGCCCGTAACAGGTTCAGTCGTCTTCACGCTAATAACCGTAGCTCCCTCTCCGCCCTTTGCAAGCCTCGTTACTTGTGCCTCCGCGACATTCCAATCAGCGCTACCATCGTTAATGGCATACCTGTAAAGAACGGCCATAAGTCACGTTATAGATGCTCTAGGTCCAGTCGATCCATGCTCGTGGCACACCAAGAAAGTAAATCACACTCACTTGGTCAGATCCAAAGAATCAATCATCTCCCGTTGCTTTTCGCGAAGCGCTTTAGTTGCTTCATCACCAGCCTCATTCAACTCATCCTCGACAGTTGTCTCAACAGGTTTCCACTGCATGGACTCGCCCTCCTCGACACGTGAAATCGTCGTCGAAGGGGCCAACGGGATATCAGCCCCGATTGAAGCCTTTTGGATGTCCACAAGATGCTTCGTGATCTTTCGGATAACCTTGACAAACAGAGCCAGTGCTTGTGCAACTGGGACTGACAGCTCGGCCTGAAGACTCTTAAGTTATCTATAAAAAATGCGACGAGAAAATACTATACCTCGACTTCCTCAATGGTCTTTCGCTGAAGACCAAGACCAAGCAGGATGGAGGCCTGAACCGCGCTCAGTTTCACGTCACCTCCTAACCGGCCTTCGAAATATAGAGAAGCCACTACTGGGAGTAGATCAAGGACAACGTGGTAGTCAAGCATGTTGTTAGCATATGACTCCAAACGCTTCATGTCAAATGGCGACATGAGGATTGAGAGCTCTTGCGATCCAAGAGCTAGTAATAGCGGTCGTCAGCAAGCGCCTGGAAAGCTGCTGAAACCACTGTACCCCGCGTCTTCTCTCCATCGAGCTTCTTCACGCCGACATTTGCAGCCTCCAGCACACTGAGAGCAGTGACGCTCCCGAACTCCCGGAACTTGAAAGAGAGTAGAGATAGGAACCGCCGCCTGAAATCTACGCAACGCCGTCAGTCGCTTTCTGCATGGATAACCAAACGCGCACACCTTTTGCAAACTCGCCCATCCATTCGAGTTCGCCATCCGTCGAACTGTTTAGTCCCCGAACCATAACACAAGTGTGCTCTCCCGTAAGCTCACTTTGGGTTTGGCGGATATACAAGGGCACATATCCAGCCCTCTTCCAGAAGCTGTAGTCAAAATTTAGGGCAATCTTTAGATTGAATGGAGTTTGTTACCGAAGGAGCTGAGGCGTTAGACCATACGAAACCCCAAGATAATCTAAAGATTCAGGTTTCCTTTCTGATAACCTCTGGAGTAGTGGTGGCATCGCTTCCGGGGAACGTACTGTGGGGTGATCCGTTTGGAGATCCGTTGCCTGCCAACGTGTCAACTGCATAAAATTTTCTTCACGATTGTCAGACTCACCGGATCTACGGATCCTGCATCTGGATAGGATGGCTCTGCACGCTTAGCTTCATCCAGGCTGAAATATTCTCCGCTGTAGAATGCATTGAGTGCTTTCAGTGCCCGAGATCCGTACCCCATCTGATCAAGGCCGATATATCAGCAGGTACTAAAAATAGATTGCGGGGGACCTACATTTGCATAATCGGGATGAGTCGCAATCCGCACTATTCGAGCTCCGGAGAGAAGTGCGAATTTGCTTTCTTGGAATTGTTGTGAAACGAGCCAAGGGATCATGTCGCCACCTGCACGCAGGCCACGACTCAAGCCGTCCATGATGGCAGCTTTACTGATATTTCCCTCCAGTGCGACTTGCAGTACGACAAGTGGCTCCGGAAGATGACTCTCGTCATCTGCTATGGGAGGTAGGAGTACGAAAAGGTGATGCGCCGGCGCGTCTGACATCAACTGGAGGTCATTCGGCTGATTCTTGTAATGACTGGCAACATACAGCGCCATCATTCGCTGCAAGAATACCTCGGATGCTGGGTGATAGCTAAAAAGCGTATCACGGCTGACATAGTACAACTCGCACGAAGAAGGATGCGGGCAGCCTTGATGGACGGATTTAGGCACGATCGTCGCATCCAGGCAAAGAAGGCCGTTGAGCCATTTTTCGATTTGATCCCCAGCAGAGTATCGGATAGGCGTTTCAAGCTTGATTTCACGAAGAGTACGGGATTTAGGGGCAGCGGAGTGTGCAGGTTTTTTGGAGCTTGATGCAGTAGCGCCGTCTTCAACGATTGTTGCATCTTTTGTGAGCGAAGGTCGGGTACTTTCACGGAGTTGTTGTATAAGTTTGAGAGAAAGAGAACGACCTGTACCCTCATATCCGTTAATGGTTGAAGCCATGAACACAAGGTACGGGCCCAGGAGATTGCGGACAAGCGGGAGGGGGATGGCAGCTGCTTCATCAATAATGAGCAACTCGGCTTGACCAAGAACATGGGCATCCTCAGGTTGGATGTACTGTGGATTGGTTAGAGTGTGCGTGCAAAACACTGAGACGGAATATCCCACCTGAATGGTCTGGCGATGCTGACGGAACACATTTACGCGGACGATGGCCTTGTTAAAGTCCGGATTCGTGCTCTGTGCAATATCGTAGTCCAAGTGCTCCTCGTAGCCGAGAGCATCCATACCCTTGAAGACGAATTCAAAAAGCGTTTTCAAGTTTTCTGGACTAGGACTCGTAATGAAAATATTTGAGTATCCATGAGCGAGAGCAGCAGCGATTGCCAAGCCTAATGCTGCGGATTTGCCGCGACCACGAGCGGCGGTCAGCGTGACAGTGGATGAGAGTGTTTTCTCCGCAATCGCATCAACGAAGGTTAGAACAGCTTTGGCCTGGTCTAGGGTTTTTGCAAGTTTTACAAGTTCGCCGACAGGTTTTGTGTCTGCCAGACTATCCTTGAGGTCCTTGAGGTCGGAGTCCACCTTACCCTTCCCGCGCACTTCCTCAATCGGGGTAATATCCTTAGCTTTAGATATTGGCAAAACGTTAAGTTCGTCATCCAACACCAAGCAGTCCGAGCAAGATCCCAGGGAGAGAATGAATCGTTCGTTAAATCGCGCAACTACCGAGTCGTGAGATGACGTTCTGTATCTGGCATGCACATCCTGCCAAGCAAATGAGATAACTACCCCCCGAACAAAGCAGTGATACGCACCATGGTAAGAGTGTACAGTTGCCTCAAAGACGTCATCGTTTTCAGGAGAAGTACCACGAGTCCGCCGCCCTCCACCGTCTCAATAGTGCGTGCCAGGAGATTGGGGGTGATTGCCTCAAAATCTTGCAGTACGCACATTCCATACGTGTTTCCCAATATACGGTGAGATTCTTTATAATAGCTAAAAAGATATCAGCTTTCCATCCGAGAAATATCGAGGTGGACGCACGTATAACGGATATCGGTGACGGTCACGAATATTTCGAATGGATTTTGCTCGTTTGGCTCTCGGACACCACGCTTCACGTCCCGCTTTATTTTTGCCTCTCGCTTTTTCCGGGCCCTACAGATGATCTCGTCTTGAGCCTGTTCGCAAAGAAATACCGTGTCGACTCACGCAGTAAAACCTAGGTCTTTTTTATAGCACCATAGCACTGAAGGACGTGCCGACACACGCGCTTGTGAAAGTAAAAAGTGAAGGTTCACTATCTAGATTGACATAGTTGATGATGGTCAACAGCCTTTAGAAGAGATCTCTACATACCTGGTCCCTTCCCTTATCACCAACTAAAACTATGAATGTCCGGTGATTTTTCTTGACATTGTTAGTAATTTGTATGGGTATTCGAGGATCAAGCTGCTTGCGCATGGAGGCTGTCGAAAGAGAGTATACTTGCAAGGCTAGTGTAGCTTCTGCTCGTCGCTCACAAAATTCTAGATGACGTCCGCAGGAAAGGAAGGCGTTTCTCACGCTGGTAACTACTACTGAAGCAATCTCGCTGAGGGATAACCAAACCACTTTTTCCTAATATTATGTATCCCCTGGGACTGGTGCCGGTCGCCCACTCACGGTATGGGATGGTGAACTTTTGAACCCGCCCAGCCAGTCGCCACAAACAGCCAACTGGTCGTCGCCCACGAACTGGAACATCCGATCCGCCGCGAACAAGGTCATGGCAGCGTTATCTTTCATCTTCTGCACGCTATACGCCATGGAAATAGTACACCCGCACACCTTCGGACGTAAGTGTACTGACTATTTACGGTCACGGTCTCCTTGTAATCTGGATTCATCTTGGGCCGTATTGGTTCACCAATTGTAATAGCTGATATTGCGAACACGTAACAACGTGGCTTACTTTACCCAGATCACCAGGCATTCTACTTCTTCACTTAATGCTTAATGCTATTGGGTATTCACCATTACTGGCCATTCAAGCTGACCCGGTTGAAACAAAACCATGCCGCTGAGGTGAAGATGACCAGCCAGACCTGGTACCCTGACGAATATGTTTAAAGGAATCTACTGTGGAATCTATACATTGGACCACAATCAAATCCACAATCAGTTTGTCCTCACTTCTCACAATGACAAGCATCAGACGCTTCTGAATGTGCATCCACAACTTCATTAGCCACCAAGTAACTCCCATTGTGAGTGTTTTGCCACAGTATTCCGGGTGTGATTCAATAGCTATAAAGTCCTTACATGTGGCAGCGAACATGAATCGCTGACCACTCGGTACTCCACCAAGTATCCATACGACATGACCACTCTCACTTGCGCTGGCCCGATTGTACCAACCAACATCGGTGTCAAAGCCTGTTTTTGTGGAAAAGCAACGGTGGAAGATCATGAGTTCTGCTTTTGCTCCCCGCAATGTGCTCGCGCGGATGCCATGCGTGCTCTAGGGGAAGATGACTGCCATTATCGCAAAGTCATGCGGAAGGCGTGTGCCCGACAGGGTTCATCAGAACCTGCGATACACAGGCACAAGTCAGAATATCAATTACGTCGCGCCAGCCGTGTTTCTGGCATCTCACATCGCCCCTCCAAGCCTATGCATGAGAAGACCCTCCCTACACTGGCAGAAGTTACAAGTTCTATTCTTGCTAGAGAAGGGAGATCTGAAGGGGGGGTAGTCGTGTCAGACGCTTTTGTCTGTGACCCGCGGCGGCCCTGCGAGTCTCGGAACGAATCTGTTGAACCGATAGCTACACCCCCGATCGCCACCATTCCACAGTCTCAAGGCGGGCCTCAGCGGACGCTCAAGCGCTCCTTGCCCTCCAAAGCGGGGCTTAACAAGAGCATTCGTAATTCGGTCTTGGCGCTTTTCCGCAAGCCGACTGAAAAATCTCCGCCGCTTAATGTGGAGAGGAAGGTACCTACTATTAGGAGAGAGCCATCGGTAACCGCAATCGCAGTGGAAGATATTGACGAGGAAAACGAGGAAGAAGCTGCCTTTTGGAGAATGGTCAACCGCACGGAAGACACGTCACGACTCCATCAGGCCAGTTCGATTACTACCACTCGGCGATCTGGTGTCATCCGGCGTTCGGCTTCATTCGCAAGTTGGAATAGGCCGGCGACGAATTGGAAGTCTTTTGAAGAGGAGAGTGACACTATGAGGGTAGTTTGCCAACTTCGCCAAGTTTGGAACGAGATGCCAGACGTCGTACCTAATTTCGACGAGAGGTCTGATGAGGAATGATTGTAGTAAAAGTGCCACACATGTGTTATGACTTGAATGCCGCCTTCTGCTTTGTAGCTCTCCGCAAAATGATTATGCTCAGTCTAACCGTGTGTCCGAAACAGGCAGTTGTTCAAGAACGTGAAATGATCGACGAGGGCTTATCGCGCAACATTCTCCCAAATCGCCTCGCAGTCGGATCCAATTTACCGAGCCCTTAGAGCGAATAATCTGACTCGTATATATATCACTTCACCATCGATTCTTCCCGTTGCGTACGATCATGTCCTCCGATGCTCTTTTGACTCAGATCCTAGCTCAGCTCAACCTACTCCAGGTCTCGCAGCAGACCCTGCAGGCCAAAGTAAGCGCCCTCCTAGTACTACTAGCAAGTCCGGAGACTGATACAATACCCGAACCAGTTGGATGCATTGACCAGTCCTGCAAGTCCACCAAGTGTCGGGTCTCCTATTCCAGTCCACCATGATTCTCCGAGTACCCCCACCTTGCTGCTATCACCGGCTTCTTCGTTGAGCAAAGTCCATCTCGCTTCAGCATCTCCGACAAAGACTCCGCTAGAGCATGCTTTGACCGATAAAGAGCGGGAGAAGGCTTTGTATCCAGGAAGGGTGCTTTTGACGAGTAAGTCTTTACTCTTGTTCAACGGATGCGACGTTGCATGGCGCATTGCAAGATTCATAACGAGCCGCACACCATAATCGAGTTATCGTTGGTTGACCTTGACCTTCAGTAGACACCACGATGATCTAACTCTTGCTAATTTCGAACTCTATAGCACATCCTGATCAGCACGGAATTAAACCATTCCCTCTTCAATGGGGTGCACCTGATCCCTCTGTCCGAGGACCTGTGATCTGTTCTCGTCTCACTTCCTCGGTCAAACAGCGCAATGCGCTTGGTGCTCACTCCGGATCATACTCTATATATCGTGCCCTTGCTATCGCCATGGGGACACTTAACCCGACCCACAAACCCGATTACTCACAGACAGAGCCACCAGTACCTATCCCTCCACAACCTGCGTGGTCAGATCCACACAAGATTGTTTCGTTCGACCCCTGGGGACACCTTGTACCTCAGGTGTTCAGGAAAGAGGTCGAGGAACTTGGACTCGACGTTCGTCCAAGCATAGCTGTCACGAAGGCGCACATCAAACTCAGTGAAATTGACGAGACCGCGAGGAAAGGCGAGCTTGCCGTCGACGGCAAGATCGTGTTGTCCACGCGTCCCCTGAAGAATGCCGATGGAACGGAGAGTGATGCATATCCTGGTGTTGAGATCAACACGAGCAAAGCTGCCGTCGAGCCAGTCTGGTATCTGCCTGGTATCGCCGAGCGCTTCGGGA
The DNA here is from genome assembly GCA_002994865.1 of Rhizopogon parksii. Classification (NCBI taxonomy): domain Eukaryota; kingdom Fungi; phylum Basidiomycota; class Agaricomycetes; order Boletales; family Rhizopogonaceae; genus Rhizopogon; species Rhizopogon parksii. The sequence continues at coordinate 9,106 of PVXU01000265.1, read as the reverse complement.
TGTAGGTGGCCTTCAGTCGCCTTAATGGCTCAATCCACTGGTTTCTAATTCGTTCTTAGATCCGAGAGCCTACTTCGCCGTGCTCTGTTCGAAGACACTGGAGGAATGTACCCTGAACTGATTACTCGTCCTGATATCAAGGTCTTCCTCCCTCCCATCGGCAATTTAACAGTTTATATGTGTTCGTATCGTTTTTCGACTACCAACTTTCTGCTAACCACTTTCAAAAGTCGGAAATCCTGCTTTCTTGTCCGACGAGTCCAAGGAGCTCACCTTGCGTGTCCATGATGAGTGTATGTTCTCTATCTCTTATCTTGCTCGTACCGTATCAAAGTATTAATGATTCCCAGGCAATGGTTCCGATGTCTTTGGATCCGACATCTGCACATGCAAGCCTTATCTCGTCTTCGCGATCGAAGAGTGTATCCGTTGCGCCCAGAGAGGTGGTGTTGGCCTTGTAGTATACTTCCGCAAAGAGGGAAGAGCGCTGGGTGAAGTCACCAAGTAAATATAAGATCCTTTTCATGCATCTAGGCTTACAATACCTCAGGTACCTGGTCTATAATCTCCGGAAGCGCGGTGGCGACTCTGCCGACAAGTACTTCAAATCCACGGAGCTTATTGCCGGCGTGAAGGATATGCGATTCCAGGCGCTTATGCCGGATGTGCTACACTGGCTCGGCATTAAGAAGATCGATAACATGGTGTCCATGAGCGATATGTACGTGACCATAAGTGTTACTCGTTGGTCGTGGCTGACCATTGACATGTGCTACTCAGGAAATACAACGCGATTGTCCAGTCCGGAATACCTATTTTGAAGCGATATGATCTGCCAGGTGAGTGGCGCAGGGAATCACGGCATAGTTGGCTCTCAATGATGACCCCCCTCTCTCTAGAACACCTCATTCCTCCGGACTCGCGCGTCGAAATCGACGCCAAAATTGCAGCAGGATACTTCACTAGCGGAAAGGCGATCACCGAGCAAGACTTGGTCAAGACTGTGGGTAGAACCTGGGAGGAAACAGAGCATTAGAATATATCATCTATGCATTTTCACAGCGCTTCGCGTTACTTGTACACTTTCTTCCTTGTACCAATACAATCTTAAGAAACATAAAAGACACCCAGTTACGAACTTCCATCAGTAGTTTTGACGTCCCACAGCTTTATCGCTTTCTCTGCTGCTGCAAATCTGGCCTCTTCTCGGCTGGCCCGACTTCGTTTCTCTGCGGTAGCCTGCACAGGCTCTCTGCCTTCAACAGTGATAGTGCAGGTGACATGGGCCTTCTCTTCCTCAAACTTGGACTCAACCTTCTTTTGTGCACGTGCGGCCCAGATGTGCAGCCTAGTAATGGGGTGCAAAACATCGACTTCGTCCTTCAGAATGCGCTCCAGGTGTTGCATGATACCGAGATTGCGAAGAACCTGGCGCACAGCATCCAGATCTCCATGAGAGTCGAGGTAAACGGCGCCGAGAAGACTTTCGATCATGTCGCTGAAGAATTTGGGGGCTTGGAGGCGAGTGAGAGCTGCCCAAGGGAACGTAGTGCTATGATGGAGAGCTTCTTCTATTTCGTCTTTCACCTTCCGATAACGGGTAAGGGTCGCTCTTTGCTGGTCAAAAACTACAGGGCTGGAATGGAGGAGACATTGGTATAAAGAGATCCGTTGCGTTTCTTCATCCATGACAATATGGCCGTGGCTGGGGCGAGGTAAACTCGCATCTTTCTCCAGCGAACACTGGAAACAAATGAAAGCGAGGAAATGCGTGTTAACCACAGCAGATTTGCGAATGTGCATCTGCCCTGGGGTGAAATCCTTCCCTGGGCAGTGATAGAGATGGTGCGTGATGATCATATCAAGCACCGAGTCACCCAAAAACTCCATACGCTCGTATGACACCGTTTGAAGCTCGAACTGGTAGCTTGCGTGAGTGACGGCTTCGACTAGGAGAAGCTTGTGGGAAAATGTGTATCCCAACATGCATTCAACGTCGGTTGTTCGAATGGGAGTGCCCGGAGTTTCCACACGCGAAAGCGCCTTGTCGACGTAAACCTCGAGGGGTTGCCATCCTGATGATTCGATGCCAAGGCCAAAGAGTCGGACACACTCGATACCAAGGTTAAACCCGCCGTGAAGGTAAGCGGCTCCAATCAGGGCTTCTACCACGTCCGCAAGCATCTTTGTGGACAAGTCCTCATCTACTTCGCGCGTTTCATCCGGGTCGTCAGCGAATTCGTCCTCGGCAAAATCTGAATCCACTTCTCCCTGAGTCAAGTACTGTGGTACGAACTTCCGAGGAGTGAAGCGATCGCGTACAATCCATTTGTACAAGCAGAGTCTAATGGCTTCCTTTGCCAACCGGGAGTTGGAGACTGCATGGTCTTTACGCCTCGTGAGGTACCCTTCGTGCCACAGGGGATAGGTGGAAAGTAGATGCAAGGATACCACAAACTTGAGGACAGCGTCTCCCAGCGTCTCCAGTCTTTGATAGTTAACATGATCTTGGGATACAGGAGCAGTAACCGCTGTGGTAAGGAGAGAGAAAGGGATGTTATAAAGCGGGGTTCCGGTGAATAGAGTCTCTCGAAGAGATACGACGGTTGCAGCGATGGAAATATGACGAATAATGGATGGCATAAGAATGGCATGGTCACATTGCACTCGAGAAAGAAGAACAACGCGAGAAGACTCAGGCGGGAGGCACCGAGTCCTCGGAGATGATTCACTAGCAGATGCTAGAGGCTTCAAGAAATTCGCTCTTCGTGGCAACTCCTCCACATGAAGGAACTTGGTGTTTTCAGGCACTCTTGAATATCTCGTCAAGAAATCTTGCAACTCCTCCTCAGATGGATACTTCCACCCAAGGAAGCGATAAACTTTGCCATACGGATACCCATCACGAACCCAGCTGATGTCACCTGGGTACGAGAACGCCTCTGCGAAATCGGCCGCGTTTGCCAGGAGATCCTCTCCTTCCCCCTGGGAGTCCCGTAGCCATCTTCGACGGGCGTCCCAGACGGATCGCTCACGGTCTTTCTCAGCAGGCTCGAAAAGATAGGCAAAGTCAAGTCTGTCCCAATCCATACGAACTCCGTACAGGCACCAGAAAAGACGTCGAGTAGATTCTCGAACAACTTGAAGGTCACTGGAGGTAAGGTTGACCACGCCCTGTGCCTGTAATTCGACGTTGATACGACCTTTATGAGGATGATAGAGGACGGGCGCCTCTCCCGCAGAGAAAGAGGGAAGGTCAACTCGAGTAAGCATGCGGACGGGAGCAAATCCTTGGATGACAATGCGAGTAGCTCTCCAAGCCATATCTGTCTCTTCACTTTGCCAAGGATTCATCTGGCTAGTGACCGAGGCCATGCCGGATCGTTTCTCAACATCTTTGAGAAGATTCTTGACCTCCTCCTCCAGATCAGGCTCGACCACGCTAGTCAATGGCAGGAGATGGTCGTTGAGGAGATGAGCGTGATAGAGAGTGAGGTAAGCTTTAAATGCAGCATGCCGATATGCAGATCGCTTTGTGGGGTATTTCCGGTTAACAGTGAAGACGCGTAATTCGCTTGGTAGAAGTCTTGGCAAAGTCACCGTGCACCCGAATGGACCTTCGTATGGCAGGGGATTGATACGCTGTTGATTGTCAAGAGAGTGCCAGCCTTCGGGCATGTCAGGGGGATCAATATCATAAATGGGAAGGTGTGCGGTATGTCCTGCATTTGGAAGAACAGCGCAGAAATGATTGAGATGAGTGACCGCTTGTATCGGGGTGAGCATAGCCCTGTATATGCCTGAGGACGATTATTTTCAATACAATCATATTGCTCACCCTGTGGACTCCACTTTGAAACTGGGTTCGTCTTCATCGAATGCTTCTTCTTCACTGGGCGCTTGTGGTTTAGTGCGGTTAGCCTGGTAAAGGGCTGTCATCTGGCGCTCCAATCTCTCGAACTCAGACACTCTAGCATCATCGACACCTGCCGATTCAAACATGAGAACAAAAGAGCTCCTCTTCCTGCGAGCACGACCTCTGCTTTGTGCCCAGCTTGCCATATTGTCAGGGATATCCCACCTGATCACATTCCCGCACGCCTGGATGTCGAGCCCCTCCTCCGCCACGGCCGTCGCTACGATGAGGTTCTTGTCTCCTGAACGAAACTCATCAAGAGTCTCTGGTTGTGGCTGATCCTTCATGAGCCTACGAGTGATGTCAAGGAAGGTATTGCGATAGGAACTATGAGAGCTTCCTAACAGGCATCCGAGTCTGAAATGAGGAGAACTGCGAGGATGCCTGTTTAGGATCTCCGCCAGTGCCAATACCTCGTCACGGCGTTTGACGAAAATCAAGCCGCTATAAGGTTCATCCGATGACTCCGACCATTCTTTTTCGTACTCCAATGTATCCAAGAGCACGCGAACTTTATCTGTGATCCCGGCCTCGATGTCCACAAGATCGAAAGACACGGGTGTCAACTTGATTTGAGACAAATATTTGATCAAGTAAGTTTTCTCCTTTGGTTGCAAGGACCCAGTAAAGTCATCGTAGGGATTTTGTTTACCTAACGCGAGGGATACAACACCGTCGACGTACCAGTCCGCCGCCCATGGACCGAGGTCATAACATATGGCTTTGGCGGCATTCGCCAGGTCTTTCATCCCAGTATGCGAGTATGTCTTCTTGCACTGTATAGTTTTCGACAACTTTTGGTCTAGTCGTGCGCGCTCTGAGCCTTGGGAAGTTTTCGCAAGAGACGCCCGAAGTGCTATAACGTAGGGATCCTCTTCAATGTTCATTGTAGCTATAACTGCTTCGACCGCCGATAAGTTTTTAGAAGTGTAGTTGCAATCAAGGTATTGCGGGGTATCGTAGCGCACGTATCGGAATACCGGGCGGTGGACATGGGCAATGAGCTCATCCCGATTAGCTCGAGGACTACGAATAACGCAGTCAAGGTTAGCTTCTAATGTCCTGGAATGGATATCAATAATATTATTAGTGTGTACGATCGGAGAGCATACCGAAAGGCTACAGTAGCATTGCCACCGAACATAGGGCTAGCGGTGAGGCCCAAGATCATGGGACGTTCCTTTCTAGTCGGTGCACCGCATCCGCTGATTGCGGGAGTGCGAGGAGGAAGGGAGAAGTAGAAATCCCGCATGATGCAGCTCATTGGGTGATTTCGATCCGCGTGATGAGCCTCATCGAACACTAGGAGCCCGATATCCTGCCCCATATGAACGTAGCCATGGCTGAGCGCATCAAGGAGGACTTGCGGAGTAGATACTATAACACGATTGTTTTCCAATACTCGTTTCCACAAGGAACTGTCAGTCCATTGTTTTGGCTCCAGCGCGCCGTGAATTAGGCCAACAGGCACCTGCATGCTGTCCTTGATCACGCCGTGCTGCTGCTCACAAAGAGCCACTGTAGGCGCCAAAAACCACGACACCTAGGATCCATTGTGCAACGGAAATTTTGGAATGTACGACGTGAACATACCTTTTGAGAGTTACGTTCTATTTCATATCTCATTCTTAAAATCGCAATCAGAGTCTTCCCAGAGCCTGTATCCTGAGCGATAATGATATTTTCTTTGATGCTGGCGTCCAACATTTCTTGCTGGTATTCACGGGTCTTTGGCATGGAATCGACAGCGATGGAAGGTTCTTCCATGCTGTTGTCCTTGACTAGAGTTGATCGAAATGACCAGGATGGGTCAGAGGTGGTGCAAAGACAAGATGTGAAAGAAGAACAGAGCTAAGCTAATTTGCGTCAGGTCATCAGACCCGACGACTGCAAAGCACGGCACCTCCTTCCCGCCTTATCTTCCATACGAGTAAGGGCAAATACTCACCAATATCAATACAATCCATCTTGAAGAAGGTACGTTATAATGTAGCGACTGCCAGTGGCCCGAGTGTTACGGTCAAGTGGCTGACGAGCGTGAGAAATACCTTCTTCATCAGACTACTTCCTTACTCGGCGCCATTTCAATTTGCAACGTCGCGCATGCGCACTGCGCAGGCACTTGGATGTCTCAATCAATCCCCCTCTCTCGCTTGAGGTCAGCAGCCGCATCCCGATTCCTCACTGAAGAGCCTCAACCATCATCTCCCAGAGATGTTGATGACGTGTTCCCAGTTACTTCCTCGTTCGACGACTCTCCAGACCCCCTTACATCACCGCGGAAGCGCGCCCTCTTCGACTTGCTGGAACGTCCTACATCATCTTCGTCCGCCTTTCTGCTACACTTTGCGTCGACTTCCCTCATCATTTTCTCTGCTATCGTGACCATTCTGGAGACCGTGCCAAGTTTTCACTCAATTTCTCCTAGAGTATGGTTTGGGGTGGAAACGAGTCTCGTCCTTCTGTTCACCGTAGAATACTGCGCCCGCTCTGTGGCATGGAGTTCCTCTTGGGTGTCATTGTTTAAATGGTTGATTTGTGCGTGCAGTATCTCAAATTCCAATGCCCTTCTCACGTGGATCATCGATCACCTTTTAGCTTTCTATGGGGTTATTGACATGCTGGCTATATTACCATACTACATTGAGATAATACTTCGACAAGATACCGTGCGTCATCTGTTGCTTGAAAACTCGTCAAACTGACTTTTTACAGTCTGTCTTGTTCCGCTTCTCCATTCTCAGGATGTTTCGATTATTGCGGGTCTTCCGGCCCTTCCGATACAATAGCACGATACTTCTGTAAGCATCCTTATGTTTCCTTGGTGATACATCTGATCATCATTTTCCTTAAAGAACAATTGAGGTTATGTATCTGGCTATTCGTAGATCACATCACGCATTGCTTGCCCTTAGCTTTTTCATCGCAATGGTATTGACTGTCTTCAGCACGCTGTTGTGCGTACCCTATCCTACAACTATATTCCGTCCAAGTCCATCCCACTGAACTATTTCCTCAGATATTTTGCAGAACGTGGTACCTGGGACGACACTTTAGAAACGTTCCTTAATTCAGACGGTGACCCCTCTCAGTTCCAAGTACGAATGATTCATCTGCGCAGTTACTGATATACATCTAACACGTATATTTCCTTCCCGTAGTCTATACCTGCAGCCGCTTGGTGAGCCCGTATTTTCTCTTTGTTATTTGCTTTATTAAGACGTATATAGGTTTGTGCTGGCCAGTAAGTGATTGCCTCATACTTTCAGTATCGTATGGTGCTATGCTCACCTTCGTTGTCCGAATAGCGATTACCACTGTTGGCTATGGAGAGATTACACCTCGCTCTATCCTCGGTCGCCTGATCACGGTCCCTCTTCTCGCATTTGGTTTGCTTCTCATTGCTCTCCCAAGCTTCGTTCTCGGTAGAGAATTCAGCATAGTCTGGGACCAGATGACTCATGGCGAGGTCAGTTGATCCGACTTCACTCCCCCTCTCAGTTGCATTTCATCTTCGCTATTTAGGGCATCCCATCAGGACTAGACACGGTTGCAGCTCAATTTGGTCATGATCGACTAGAATCTCAACCTGTAGAGCCTATAAAGGATCTTTCCAATCGCAAGCTCGCTCAAAATCAAACCGAATTGAGTCAGCAGATCTCAGAATTACGAGTAACGGTAGAAATGCAAGGCGAAATGATTCTAGAGTTACTCGGATATCTTCATGAGGAGAGAAAAGCAAAAGGGAAGTGCGGGGAGAATCAGGAGGGGAATACTGTGAGCTAACACATGTAGGAGCTGGTAACTGTTATTATTTCACTCCTAGCTTGATTAGTCGTTTGCAAATGGGGTCTGGCTGTATCACTCTGTCAGGACTTAAGAGGTGTCCTGACCATACTGACATCATCAAATCCAACTTGACGTGCACGGTCACTGTATAAATATCATGTTACTAAAATTTACAATCATCATATAGCATCAATACCAATACCTTCCTGTCACGCCTGCGCTGACCCAATTCAAGATATTTTTGACGAGTCAATCAATTCTTAGCTTCAAATATTTGTTATGTTGTACCGGCTCCGAGCGGCTCCCCGTCAGTGCAGAGCCTCCGTATTTGTCAAACTATACTGGGTTCGCTCGCATCGATGACTTGGATGATCCTATGACTACAAGCTGCTTCAAGTTACTGAACTACCTGCATTAAGCTCAGCTAAAGTAGCCCAATGGCAGGCCCTTGTATGACAACGCTACCGCCCAGTATCATACAAAGTTCTGATTCCTGAACGAGAACGGCAGTATCTGACCAAGGTCTACTGTGTACCCTAGGTTCGCCTTGAGCTAAAGAGTCTTCCATTCGTGACCGTCTGGGTCGAATACTCAGAGATTGTCATCACCCTGAAGGCCGTAGGCGCCACGTAAAGCAAACGCTCACATGGCTCGGACATCCACACCGTCCCAGTCCTCAACGACCTAACACTGACTCGGACGCCCTCCCTCGAAATTGCCTCCTACCTTGAAATATGAAGCCCATCTTCCCGAGCAACTCAGAAGGGCTCGTTCGCGCGTTCGACTCTGCTTACACGTCACGGTGGGCTTGATTATCCTAGCCGTAATATTCCTCATACGGTGTCCAGAATATTTGAGACCGGGACTTCACTGGCACGGTAAATAAGTTATCTATTGCTGCCAGCGTTTTTTCTTTTTCATGTAAAGAAATTGCGGTTTATTGTCACTTAGGGTTACACCCTAAGTATGTTAGACGACATGCGCAAGATTTACCAGCGTTGTTCGAAGGCTTGGTGATTATGATGTAGTTATCTCACCGGACCCGCATGCTACCTCACTGCGCCTGGCATCACATGCAATTGCACTGGTGGACTTAGGCCAATGACTACCACACCATATCCTTGCGAGTCTCGGAGCGGCTAGCTCCGAGACTATATACTTGCAGTTAAGTTCGCTGGTTGACCGTCTACCTACCATTTCAGACTGGAGATTCCCAGGGGAATAAACAGAAAAGTGTGCTCCAAGACATATCCCTGTCGCCCCACATTACGTGGCAAAACTTGATATTGCAATTCGAGTCTTTCCCTCTCTTTCCCTTCATCAATGGTAATCTTTCCGATAAACCGGACAATAACTATAGTACAACTTTGCAAGTAGGTAGCATGACATAGTATGTATGTA
>PVXU01000256.1:0-13577 GCA_002994865.1 Rhizopogon parksii | reverse complement strand
ACGTCATCTGGGAATAGCAGATGGTATTGCCATTGCATGATCTTTTGATATGTTTCATGGGTGGATTCGGAGCAGAAGGGAGGGTATCCGACGAGGCATTCGAACATAATAGCACCTAATGACCACCAATCACATTCATTGCCATAACCCTTCTGCTGAAAGATTTCTGGGGCAATGTAGTCAGGGGTTCCAACAGTCGAATATGCCTTGTATGCGATAAAAATCAATGTTTGCCGAGGACTCGACAAGTGTTCTCACCAGTTTTCGCCGGTTGGCTTTCCAGGTGGCAATTTGGTCCTTGCTTGACATAGTCAAGTGTATGGCATTCACCAGGACACTGTTTCGGGCGGCGGACGCTGTCGACTGAACGCCATTCGCTGAGTCTAGAAGCCGCTGATAGTAACTTGAATCATGCCGTTTGTGAAAGCCAGTGGAGAGTCCGAAGTCAGACAGCTTTATATGACCATCCTTATCAATTAGGATGTTATCCGGCTTGATATCCCTGCGAGAACGCGTAAGTCTAACAAAACGAAGAGAGGCCGTACTGACCGATGAATAAAGCCAAGCTTATGAACCGTGTCAATGGCAAGTACACATTGTGCAATGTAGAACCGCGTGACATCCTCAGAGAATGTGTCATATTTAATGAGCATGGTCATGAGGTCGCCGCCAGGGAGGAACTCCATGATAAGATACAGCGTTTGTGCGTCCTGGAAGGAATAAAACAACTGAACCACCCACGCAGAGTTGGACTCGGCCAGAACATCGCGCTCAGCACGGACATGCGCCAACTGCAAATACTTCTAGTCGCCTGATTCTGCCACGATGAAGAAGGACATACCTGGTCCTTTTTCAACATCTCCTCCTTCTTCAATGTCTTCATGGCGTAAATTTTACCAGTGTCGGTCTTCTGGACCAGCCTGACCTGCACGTAATATCACCGTGCAGTGTGTGACAACCACGCCGATAGGACTACCCACCTCACCGAAAGCACCCTTGCCGATGACCTTGACTGTTCTGAAGTCATCCAAGCCCAGCCGCGTCCGCCGAAGTCGAAGGAAATTGGATTCCTTCCCCCCCAATTGTTGCAATTGGCGATGTTTCCTGTCTTCCGATATCGTCACATCGCCCTGCAGTTTCCTTTCGAGTGCAACACGCCTACGAACCCATCAGAGCCTTCTTCCCAGTCACCCAGTACTACTCAACATACCTGGTATTCCGCTCAATGGCAGCATCTACAGCGACCTTGTAGAAATGTTCTAGCTTGAGCTGCGCGGCTTTTGCACGATGAAGAGCGTCGTCCGAGAAACCAGTGGTACTACGCTCAAAGCGGACGTAGTCGGTTGGTTTATCTGAGCTTGATGAAGTCGTCGACAGACTGCTCGAGCGTTGCATGACAAAAATTGGGCCCACCCGCGTCAACTGTCCTTGATCTATTAATGGTTTGGGATTGAGTATGTATATGGATCAACTAGATCAACTGACCAGCTACACGTCACAGTTGTGATGGTAACATTGATAAGACAAAGTACTCGAGAGGGTATTTGGGCTACATAGTACATAGGGCCGAAACTTATCTACATCAAGGATGCTGCAAAACGCTTGAGACTGTAATACACTTGAGTTGGACGGATGTGATAAATCTGGTAAATCATGGGTATATATCTCTGGTAAATTCAGCTTCTGAGGTAGCCCATCGAACACGCTCCCCTTGGCTTGGCCTGGGTCGAGCAGATGGAGTAAGTGTCTGATGGGAGGCCGAAAAATAAGGTGAATGGTATTGCGAAGCAGGCCTGACTGGGCCACTTGCAGAAGTGAACGTGTTGGAGGATGATGAAGAAACAGGTCGCGGGGGTGTTGAATATCTGTTCGTGCCACTTTCCCATGCATAAGGGAAGTTTCAAAAGTTGACCAAAGTTAGGTGGCTTACAGGTATGAGGAACGGGGACCAGGATTAGCCGTCGACGCAGGATGTAAATGGGACGATACTGCAGGACTGTATATGCCGCCAGTTAGATGACCAATTTCAAAATGGCAAGCATTATCGTTTACCTGTAGAGTGAAGGGGCATTGTTGGATGTCGAGTGGGACGGACGTTCCCAAAGATCGTACATGGTATTAGATGAGGTTCCATAAGCAATTGATGGGTCGAATCTCAGTCGGGCGGCGGGAGTGCTATTTTCTGGAGGACTCGAACTTGAATGCTCGAGATACGGATTATGAGAAATGCGACGATAGGAGTCTACATGTGGTTGGACGGAGGAATATGATGATGAAAATGAAGATGAAGATGAGGGACGCTGCTGTCCGCGATGGACGGGGGATGGTGCTGCAGAGCCATAGGCATGGTGCATCGAGTACTCGTACGGGGATCCATCGAGGGGAGGACCCACAACCGTGAAGGGTGGAGGAGGGAAAAATACTGCTTCATGATTTTGGAGTGCTTCTTCCTCTTTAAGAGGGACACTAGCAGCTGATTTGCTGCGGGATTGAGCGTCTGCAGGGTTGAGAGGAAGAGGGCGAGCTCCGCGAGGTGGACGCTTCTGTATGCGAAGTGGTTGCACTGGGGTCTGGAACAAAGACTGCTGCTTTTCTGGTTCCTTGGAATCTTTGCTATCGTCTTCATCGCGCTCTTCTTCTACGTCTTGAATGGGGATTTTGGATAAGATCAACTCTTGTAGCTTCTCAGGGATTTTCTGGTCATGCCAGCCCTGCTGAGAGAGCTCATATGAAGGAGGTGGATTAAAGGAATCAGTCATTGTGGTCCACGTCTGGTGCTCGAACAAGGGGCGACAAGGACATTGAACGACGTAGATGAGGGTTTCGTTAAGAGGAATGTAGACGCCGTACCAGGAGAGGTGCTGTCAACTAAGTATTATGTCGCACAGCACTAAGCACTTGTGACTAGTTGCCCTGAAATGCGATGACATCGCATGTCTCCGTGTGAACTTCAACCCTCAACTAAAGACATTCAACTACTGGCACTGCGAAGATCTCAAGGCTCAGAACATAGATACGATCACCGACCACACAATTTGTTCACCATCGTTCACCACATTGAACCCTCGTTGAACCTGCGGACTGTGAACCATTTCATCATGATTAAGAGTGGCGCGAAGAAGTCTTAGAATGAGCCTCGGAAGTTTATTAGAAGGCCGCTTTGGAATTGCACATGGTCAGAGCAATACCCCTCCGCGAATGGTGATATCTGGGTAGAATTAACTACACCAGCTGCTTTATTTGATGGTACAGCAACCATGCCGATACATGCAGAATGCCTATACTTCGATGCCCTCCAGGTTCGTGCCCTTGTCTCAACGTCACATATCGCCACTGGTTGACTCAAAAAGAAACTCACCAACTTGGGCAAGCGTAAATATACATCGGTTCCTTCAAGCGAGTCAACACGTGGTCCGTATGCGACGGACGGAACTTCACTTACCCCAGCCATCCAGAGATACCAGCTCCAGTGTGCCTCCAAAGTATCTGTAATAGTCGCTCAATTGACATCACTAAGGCACTGGCAAATGATCACGCACGTTGTAAATATGTTGCTCATAGGCAGGCCCAGTCCGATTCTTGGATGAGACGCAATGCCAGCCTCGCGTTCAGGGTCTTTGTTCGACTGTTCTGTTCTCCATGGCCCTACTTGTTCGGCAACCGTGGCTCTTACTCCTCTCGAGCTGGCGGAGCGTAACGCGCCCAGCCGCGTGTCATCCATGCGTGTTGCATTACGGACGTGGGAGAAAGAGAAGAGGTCGGAGGGTGATTTTATCCGAGCTGATGAGAGGCCACCACCTGCAGAGATCGACTTCAGATTCATTTCTAGGCGAGTAAAGTAGTGCCCACCTTGGTCAGAGATTCTCAGGCCCACGTCGTTCTCGCCGGCAACGATAGTGGCGCGTATAGGAGGAAGGGTAGATGAATTGCGGTGATTCAATCTAGTGGCTCGCATGGCCTATAACAACTTAAGTCAACCCAAACCCTGTTTCCAACGTGCCCCGAAAAACACGCACGTTCTTGAGGAGTTCGAATATTATATACCTAGAGAATGAGGCGTGGGTCAATTAAACACACAATAAATGAAAGGTTTTACTCGAGGTGTTCACGTATGTAGGAGAATTTAGTGTCGACATGGCCGTCAACGACGACCTCCGGCCATCCACGGTTCGGCACACTCTCGCCATTCTCATCTTCGATATTGTGTGGCCTCCCACGCAAGAGCGCGACACACCTGTCGATAGAATGTCTAAGGTTTAACGCCGTATATATGATGCCGACATGTGGGTCTTCGGGAAGGCTGAGGCCGTTGGTTCCAAGCGACTTTGAGAGTGCAATGTGATGTTCAACGAGAACACGCCTCGAGATTCGGGATACGAGCATGCGGCTCATGAATGAATCTAGGTAGTCTGGCGGAAGGTGGGGAGATGATAGGGAGAGTCCCAGCGATAGACTTGGTATTACGGGTGCACTGGCATATTACTAGTGAGAACTAGGAGGCACGGTGGACCGGAAATAGTGCATTACTGCTCATTCAGAATGTTCTCAAGGAACTCGCAGAAGGCTTGATTCTCTGCCAAGGTGGTAACCTGGGGATAGCGCCGAAATCTTATATACGAGTCAGAAACAGCATCTTCGGAGCGACTGGTGACCGACTTCTCAAAAGCAGACCAATACAACTGCGTAAAATGTCAAGAACAAACTCTCGAGAAATGTCGCTGGAGCATACCTCATAGATTCGAGCTACACCCTCCTGAGTTACGACCACATATGGAAGGGTTTGCAAGTCCCTCAACCTGTGTGCAATGCGGACGGGCAGCTCGGTGCGAACGTAGTTGGCGCTCTACACAGATGAGATTGGAGATTGGCCTTAACGTTATGTCCACATCACTCACCTTTATCAACTTCTCCTCGTCCATCTGCCGCCCGAAGAATACCTATGACACCATGAATATGTTAGAAGAATTGGTTTTGCAAAAGCAGATTTCACGAGCTGTCGGAGGCTGAGCCTCTTCGCCTCCTTTGATGCATAGAGTTCTAGCTGGCGGTTCTGATAAAAATGGAGTGCGGTTGACTGAGGCTGGGTATGGGTGTGCCTTGCAATTTGTCGGGCGCCAGCACTTGCATGTCTATTTCGAAACTGCCATGACATGGTGGAGAGAAGGTGTTAGTGACGGCAGTTCATAAATATTAGACGATATAGCAATGAGTCTGACTCAAATCATGATCTCACCTATATACAAGCTTGACCATGCACCAATAGCGTAAATTACAAAATGCCCTCTGATTTCAATGCGCCAATAATCAAAAAAGCTGATCTACGGTCTCTATCGACTCCAATCCAATCTCCCTTCTTCTCCGAGACCAATCCTTCGTTGCCAAAAACATAGATATCATCTGGGCCTTCCCCCGATACTGTTTTCTCTTGTGACAGCTGTCTTTCCTCTTCCTCACGATCCCAAAGTACTTCTTCCCATTGAGAATCACTGATGGTGACTGCAACTGTTTTGGCCTCTCGAATATTTGGAAGGACTGATGTGAGAAGATTGGATAAAAGCTCTGAGGTGCCGTCCGCAGTTTGAGAGTGAAGAACTGGTAACGGGAGATACTCGGCCTGCACATGATCGTCGATTGAATACTACATCACCTACGAAGGTTGATTGCTCACCTCAAGAAGCATACCTTTGACAGCACCACCAGCAAGGACTACATTGCCGACACGGACAAGCCAATCATTGCCTATAGCAAAGACAAAACCCTCTACGGAAAGTTGTTGTCCGCCCTGACTTCTTTGCGCACCAGGTGCAGTTTGTCTGACAGGAATCCAGCGTGCTCGCAATTGGTGCAGAAGTTGTTCTAGTGCGCCTGGCGGGCGAAGTGTGAGGAAAGTAGTTCTGTAGTGTGGTGGGACTGGTATAACCTGCCCATCCGTATTCTGGGAGTTCTGAACATTCGCGACAATGTCTGCACGAGTTGGTGCAGCAGGATCCTCCAGAAGGACGAAGACGTTCTCATTCATCGTCAAGGTACACATGGAGCGCTCTGAGTGGACTTGAAGGCCTGGTATTGAGCTGAGTGTTGAACGGTAGGATTTCACGCTCAAGAACCACCTTCCTTGGAGCTGACCCTGCGAGCGGCATCAACAAACTGGGATGATCTGAGAGATTGAGCCGCTACAAACATGGTGGTTTCGCATGATGTTTTCGCGGATGAGCTCGAGGCCTGTGCTTGGTGCATTGATCCATCTGGCGAGACTGGATGTGCAGCATAAGTATTGGCCACAGAAAAACCAAAGGGAATCTGACTTGCCCTGTGAATCCCATGAACACAGATGGTCTTGTGACAGTGTCCACTTGTGACCGCTTCTAATAAGTGCGTGACAGGCGCGTCGAAGGCCCATACTCCGGGATCTCATCCTCACAAATGCCGAAACGCAAAGCACAAGAGGACTCTGATGCGCCTGGTCCTTCTCCTCCGAAGCGCGCCACTAGAGTCAGTGCTCGACAGAACAAATCTGAACTGGCCACGCCATCCCGCTCATCAGTTCAGATCACCAACTCTCCACAGAAAGCTTTCCGAAAGAACAGCTCAGTCCGCAAAGGCTCACCAGCTGACACCCAACTGGACGCGTCAGTGCAACCCCCACGCACTTCACGAGCTCGCAAGAAGCAGCCAGCAGCTAGGGAATCACCCCTTAAGAAGATTGAATCTTCATCGCCTTCCAAATCAAACGCAAAACAGAACTTGAACCCGATAACGAGCCGCCACGAACAAGAGGAGTCTGGCGACGATGATGATGCTGATGAGCTGAACTTATCTCCCTCTAAACTGGTAGTCTCCTGCACTACGCCACCACCATCTCGCGCCGCACGCGTCATCATGCATTCTGTAGAAATAACAACTCCCAGAGCATTCCCGAAACTTCTTTCTACAGCCTCACCGGCACCTAGTACGCGACATTCTCCAGCAAAGTCACGTATCACATCCGCAGGTATTGCCCATAACGTATCAGAACTGGCTGTCGCATCACCAAGCCGTCCTTCCGCCCTTCAGGACGTGCTGCCTCCCCAGACGCCTCATCAACATACCAAACAGACTAATCAGCTTCCGAATACACCAAGTAGGGATAAGCTGCAGTCCAAAACTCCCAAGAAAAATCAATTTCCAGCTTCTAGGCCCCAGTCGCCTACCCGCATTCCGCGTAATCTGCCCCCTCATCTCGGAGCATGTCTCCGGCAACAGAAGCGTGCTATGTTAGCGGAACTACAAAATTGCAGTATGGAAAGCGATGAAGATATTGGTCTTGGCCCTACTAACACAGCGGCTTTTCAACAACTGAATGATCTGCTCGTGGGTACTGTCAGTCGTGGCGAGGGCAACAGTTGTTTTGTCCTTGGACCGCGCGGCAGTGGAAAAACCACTGTAAGTTGGCTGCATCTTCTGTGTTATATATACTAAAGCCCGACGTCTTAAGCTTGTGGAGCGAGCTATCGCGTCTCTGGACCAGAAGCCTATTATCATCAGGCTTTCGGGTTATACCGAGTCAAATGATCGCCTCGCACTCCGAGAGATCGCGCGACAGCTGTCTCTCCAAACAGGCAAATCATACCTTGTGGACGGTAATGATATAGATGGGGATGACAATCCTTTCCTGGACACTTCCCCAGGCATTACCATACCACCCCCTTCCCATCTCCCCGCGTTAATATCAGTCTTACCCACGCTTTTGCGACCGGTGGTGCTGATTTTAGATGCTTTCGACCTCTTTGCTTTACATGCACGACAGGCACTTCTCTATTGCTTACTGGACACCGCGCAAAGCTGTAGAGTCGGTCAAGGAAACAATGGCGTCGCAGTCATTGGTGTAACTACGAGGATAGATACCATCAACCTACTGGAAAAGAGGGTAAAGAGCAGATTCTCTGGGCGAATGTTGCGCACCGCCGCTCCGACAGAATTTTCATTTTGGATGAAGCACATAGAACGAGTGTTTCGTACCCCAATTGAGAGTTCTGAGGAAGACTGGGAATCGCTATGGAGTCAGGCTGTCAACAATTTTTTCGCAGATCGCAAAGTGCTTGAGCAGTTGCATGAGACTGTTGCTATTACACGAGATATTCGGGTATTTCGGCGAATCTTGGTACGACAACTCACACCTGTCTGGCTCGGGAACTTTTCTGACTATCAGATAGATTGGGGTTGTCACGGCACTAGGCCCTTCATCACCATTCCCTACCGCTGCGCACCTCGTATCCGCAGCACAAGCACAGCGTATTCGCGTCCCATTCCCTCATCTAAGCAGTACGTAGATCAACTAATCATTACCGTTATCGGCTAACAGCCACCAGCATTGCCGTATCCCTCGATCTGTCTTCTTATAGCTGCCGTGCACGCTCATACCGCCGGCCATGATGCCATCACCTTCGAGATGCTTTATGACGCCTTCCGGGAACAATATCGTGCCTCGGCGGCGGCACCAATTCGGGTTGCAGGGGGAAGTATCAGCATGTCACGTTGTAGTAGGGAAGTTCTGATGAGGGTGTGTGGAGAGAGTTCTTATCAATCTATTCTGAGCCGCTGAAGTCTAACTTGATGTAGGGGTTCGAAAGCCTGGTTGCCGAAAAAATAATCATAAGCATAGCCACCTCGTCTTCGAGCATCGCTCCTGGGTTCACTCGATATCGAAGCGTTCTGACCTGGGAGGAAGTCAAAAGGGCAGTCGACAAGATGGGTAAAACGAGCTTGAAAAAATGGCTTACAAAAGCGCAGTAAGTTTGCTACGTGGCTACATAGCTTCTCATCCGTTGGGTAGCTATGAACCTAGAATGGATCAATGGTATATAAAGTGCATTCAGTCCATAGAATTTGGAATGCCTTGGAAGGCTATACAAGCTTATACAAGTGAGATCAAGTGCAAGGGCGTTTGCTAGTATATGTTTACATAATATTACTCTTTCAGTACCTCTCCTCGTAAACAGTTTCGGTGAACCTCTCTTCAATTTGCTCCTGAGCTATAAGTAATTTGGTGTCAGAAGTAGACAAGATCGCTGTGAATGAAATGCATACCATGCTTTTTCGCAGCGTTCCTCTGGTGATCAGACCATGCATCAGCCTATTCGCGTGTTTCGTTAGACTCGGAGTTTCTAGTCCAGCAAACCTAAATACATACTCCCTTGGTCTCTACCACGCGGTCAAGAGCTGCTCCAGCAAAACCAGCGCTAGATACTACGTGAACATTGCGGAACAAAAGTTGCATCTAGAAAGACCTACAAAATCTCCTTGGCAAGAGCATGGTTGTCAGGCTTTCCGTTCTTCGCACAGTGATCTTCGTACGCCTTTGCGGCCTAAAATCCAACATGAGATTTGTTCGTGATAGAGAACGACTGAGCTTACCTCGAATGCGACGGCACCTCCAAGGAGCTCATGACTCAAGGAGGCTTTGTGAGGTGCATCAGAGTCGTAGAACTGTATATGCGTTATTGAAGATGTGCTGTTTTAGGAGTTCAGTCACGGAGGAACCTACCTCCTCGCTTTGTGAACTGGTGAAGGCGTCAAGGAAACCCATGATGATGACAAGTAGGAATAAGTGCGTGAATGAAAGAGAAGGGCAGACATCATGGGCTTATATACCTCTGGAACATTCTGTCAACCCAAAAGCGGAGTATGTGATGGACTGTCAAATGAGGATCACATGAGACGTCTGATAGATGACAATAGCACCATGGCACTCTGGTTGATGGGGATCTGGGAGTGGCAGTGACTGGGAGTCGATGTCCGCGAGATCTTATCTTCAACGATCAGAAGAGCAACGCGATCGCAGGGAAAAGAAACTGCCTGACGGGTGTTGTTTCATCAATAGCTGTGCCAGTATGTCCAAGTTAAGACGAAGATACGAAGAGATAGGTACGATAACTCGAATCTTCCCGATATAACCGAATTTTCATCTCTGAGTCGTAAGTAAAACAGCCCGGAAACTTCCTCATGCAACAAGAGTTGCTGCGGTCGTTGAGAGTCGTTGAGGGGGGGTGAAATTAACTGATTTCCATGGTGAGGTAGCGGGGGAAAGTGTATGTGGTTTCCTAGTATAAGTTAATAATGCGACTCCAATGACGGCTATCTTGGACGGACCATACTACATACTTAGCAAATGACAGATGGAACGTTGGCGGAGCTGTCCTATGTATAGAGTGTATCAGAGGTAGCGGGGGAAAGTGTATGAGGTTTCCTAGTATAAGTTAATAATGCGACTCCGATGACGGCTGTCTTGGACGGACCATACTACATACTTAGCAAATGACAGATGGAACGTTGGCGGAACGTGTCCTATGTATATCCATAATCCAGATGTCACATGTCATACATGAAATAACATTCTAGAGATCACTTTCACTCAAGATCAACTGTGTGCAGAAATTCGAACGATAATGTTAGAGACGGTTAGAGGTTATTTTGAAGATATGTATCTCGGTCATGTGTTTTGAGAACCCATTAATTTTCACGCCATTGGTAAGCACATCCAGCGCATCTGCAATGCCATCAGATGGGTTATCAATGATTCAATAACCGTACGGAAATTCTGACCTGTAAACTGATCCCACGAAGCAGAAATGAGCGCCAGGTTTCGCAAGTTCAATTGTTAGGAAGCACGTACATGTTGTCATGGGCTCATCTGCAGATCTGATCTGTAGCTGATAGAAATATGCACGTGGGTGACTACACTTGTCACAAGGGACTACAGTTCGAACGAACGTGGATCAGTATTCTGAGTTAACGTTCCTACGTGAAAGAAAGGACTGACTGGCAGTAGAATCAGCATCCCGCCACGTCTCTTCTCCTCCAAGCACATCATCTGCTTCCTTGCGCTTCATGCGCGAGCGGGAAGTCATCTACAACACAGACACAAAAGGACCGTAAGACTTGGATGGTAGTAAAAATCGAAGTACATACTTGCTTCGAGATCGGAAACTCGTATGCACACGTATTGCATGCCCATTTATTGTACCCTGTTTCCGAGGATATCACAAGCAGATTAGCGCATGTCGGGCAGAACAGCATTAAATAGACTAGATATGCAGCTGTTCAGCGGTAAGTGAATGGTTCGTAGGCTTGTGGTGCCAGACAACCTTCGGAGTTCGAAAAGCGACTCGCAAGTTGGAGATTGATATGAACATGGTTGAGTACTGAGTCATTTCAGGCCGTTTTTCTCAGTTGAGAGAGAGGTTAGTACTGTCTGGAATCGTGTGTTGTGCTTCATGCAAATGAGAAACGAGGAGAAGGAGATTGAAGCTACCAGTGGATTACACTGATCAAACACTGGTGGATGTTTGCTAACTTCTTCTAAGGCTAGTACTAGCATGAAATTTTGTTGAGTCAACTTGAAGTCGAGTTATCTAGCAATTGCTTCAGTACACATTACTGTGAGAGATGGGTATGATAGGGGAGCACACTAATAGGCACAATCACGTGTTCGAGCACCATCTGACAGCGGTGCGTCACAGACTCACAGTACTGACCATTCACTGATTCCACACCTTCCTACCGCTGGCAACGCAAGAGTGATGAAAGCGCCAGCAGGTGTGTTTGACGTAGATTACGTTGATGAATCGTTGGTCCTTTTGCCCTGATTTCAATCCCGGTTTAACGCATCCCTAACCCTCCACAGACACATAAATGCGTTCGTCAACGCCATAAAGTCGGACAACCTAGATGGTCTATCAGAAGTTTCGCCCAATACTGTCCCTAACTCCCCTGCTGTCCCGCAGAGCCCTCGTGTGAGGAAGGTCTCTGCTTTATCCGATTTCGCTCCAATCAACTTGAAGGTGAAGAGGTACGAAACTTCATTAATCGGTTCCTTGATACAGCTTCAATGTGTTGGTTAGAAAGCGAAAGGGGGATAAGGCTACGAATAGGCGGCAAGAGTGGTTATTTCTATTGCTCAGATGGCCACTCCTCGTGCGCGTCCTTATTTCTTCGTGTCGCCCTCACTCATCATTCGTTCTTTACCAGTTTTTAATATTTGCCATCATCGCAGCTCAGTTCGGGCTCTACATTCTTATTAGACAACTTGTGAATACCAAGGAATGGCTAGTGGCATGTAAGCTGGACATTGTCTATGATAATACTCTGGCTCATCCAAATTTCCAGGGCGGGGACGGAAGGGCCTTCTGCGGAAGCGTCTTCGTGGAGCAAACACGTATCAGGTGCGTCACATCTCTTAATGTCTTTAGCAGTTCTTTCATTCGGGTACTTCAGGAATGGAAGGAAGCAGCGACGACGCTTGACGAATATCTTGGCTTCGATGATTGGAAAAAAATAGACGAGGATGCGTTTTATGATTGGAAACTCGTGCGCAAGGTAACAAAGCTTTTCTCGCATTCAACACAGTCGTCTAAGCGATGGCTTCAGATAAATCGGTCATTGAAGACTTTAAGAGAGAAGAAGGATGTTCGCGGCGTCCTCGGTATATTAGAGATGTGCATACGAACTAATTTCGTCGGCGTCGAATCATCCAGGTGAGTTTGTTAGGTTCAGCAATCTCTAATACATGATCCTCACGATCGTCGTAGGCTTTATAGTGAAGTAAGCCTTTTCTCGTTGAACCAGGAGCATAATCCACATCTTTGACCTGCCAGTCTTTCCTAGGCACGAAAGATTTAATCGAATGTCAGTTTCCACCAGATATACCTTATTCACTCTAATTCTCCACTAATAGCATATCACAATGAACTGGAAAGTGCATTGCAGTTCATCCGAGAGTCCTCGGAGCTCTCTATCGAAGAGAAGAAGAGATTCTTCAAGAATGCTAACACCAATTTGGGAACATCAGCCTTGTGTCTCTCTGGTGGCGCATCCTTTGGATATTGTAAGTCGGAAGTTACTCCATGACCTTTGATATCTGACCATCCCTTCTAGATCACTTTGGTGTAGTGAAAGCTTTCTTGGATGCAGGGCTACTTCCCCGGGTTATTGCTGGAACATCCGCCGGTGGTCTCGTTGCCGCGATGGTATGCACACATACAGATGCGGAATTGAAGGCTCTTCTGGTTCCAGAACTCGCCCGTAAGTTGACGGCTTGCGAAGACCAGTTCCCTACGTGGATAAAGCGTTTTTGGACAACTGGCGCAAGATTTGACAGCGTTACATGGGCTCGTAAAGTAAACAATTGTCTTGCGCCAAAATATTCATTTTTGATCCAAGTTGTTTCTAGTGCGTATTTTTTACTAAAGGCTCAACTACCTTTCGAGAAGCCTATACGCAGACGGGGCGCATCCTCAACATTTCCGTTGTTCCTTCTGATCGCCATGCGTGAGCTCCTTAACTGTGCTGCATGTCCAACAGCTGACCATCTTTCTAGTCCGACAATGCTCCTCAATTACATGACGGCGCCGGATACAATTATTTGGTCGGCTCTACTCGCCTCAACAGCTGTACCTGGAATCCTCAACCCGGTTGTGCTCATGCAAAAGCTCAGTGATGGTCGAGTAGTGCCTTGGAATTGGGGTATTAGCAAGTTTAAAGACGGATCTTTAAGGTAAGCAGATATAATCTGCAGAGATATTTTCATGGTCCTTTAACAT
>PVXU01000239.1:0-14319 GCA_002994865.1 Rhizopogon parksii | reverse complement strand
AATGAACCCAGCACCTGATCGTAATCCTATCAACAAACGGTGGGATGCCGAAGCCAAGCTTGAAGTAAAGGAGATCAAGGTATTGTGTCTATGAGTCATTGTTAGACGCGCTTACATAGGCATTGATTAGACTACTCTCATTGTGACACCTCCCGCACTCGCACCTCAATGGGCAGACGAGCTTGCTGCTCATGCTCCTGGACTAAAAGTTCTCGTCTACGAAGGGTGGTCCAAAGTTGGTGTGCCAATCACTCTGGACGATGTCGAAGATGAACGACAACGACGGGGCAATGTCAATAAGTCCAAAGGTAGACAGAATGGAAGTCGATCTATAGTTAGGAAGAATGCAAAAGGGAAGGCAAAGGTGATCGCCGAGGAGGACGACATGGTCATTGATGAAGAATGGACATCCACTGCCAAGGACGACGGCATACTAGACTGGTGCTCCTATGTTAACACATTTGATGTTTGCATCACGACATACAATGTGCTCCGTCAAGATTTGACTGTTGCCCGGGCTCCGCCCAAACGTCCTCGCCGCGCTGACGTGGAGTACTCGAACCTTGACCGCCCAAGGAGTCCTCTTGTCATGTGCGAGTGGTATAGAGTGCTTATGGATGAAGTACAGATGATGGGAACTGGAAAATCCGAGTAAGCATTCTTCTTATATTTGCCGTTCTATTACTGAATGATTCTGGTTTTCAGAGAGATGGTATCCTTGATCCCTCGACTATCTTCGTTTGCGGTGTCTGGAACACCAGCCCGCATTCAGGTTTCTGACCTCATCCGTGTCTTAAGGTTGGATAGACCGTTCACCGCTGATGATACGCTCACACTACTTGTCTCAGGTTCTTGCGTGTTGACGACGTAGTCGGTCCAGCACGTATGTGGAATCGTCTGATGAAGCACGCGTTCAAGAAGCAATTCGCCGACTTATTTCAGCGATATGCCGTCCGGTTAGTGAACTGACGAAGGCAGGTATCGCACGTTCTTACTTTAATGTTCATTAGGACACTCAAGTCCGCCGTCAAGGATGAATTAACTATCCCACAGCAGCATAGATTCCTCGTTAGTATTGAGATGGGAAGAGTTGAACGTCATGTAGGTCACGATACGCTTGCACCAAAGGAGATTCTGATAGTAGATAAAGGTTTACGATCAAAATCTTGAGACCGCGTTAGTCGAGCTTGGTTTAGATGTGCGCGGGGTTGCTGCTTCCGAAGGATGGCAAGTTGATGCTACTCTGTTGCGGAATGTCTTGCGAAGGCTTCGTGGCATCTGTACACATCCTCAAGTCGGACAGTTGCAGCGACCAACTGATAAGCTCTTCAAACCCGGTGCCCTCAAGAGCATCGGTGATGTCCTCGAGGTATGTCTTGCGTTTATCTTGAGAATCGGTTGGGATAATGGAATCAGGCCATGAGGGACCAGAACTGGCGCAATTTCATGGATGATCGTAAGGCCAAGGTAAGCTTTATTGTTCGTGCTATTCATGTTTCCAAGGGTTGACGCGTTGCCCAAGGTTAAAGCCCTTGTTCGCCTTGCACAGCTTCAGCAACATAATAAACTGAATCTTGGCCGATACCAACGTGCTTTGGATCACCTCCTACTTGCAGAACAAGAAACAAACAACATCATCGACGACGTCAAGACTATCATAGCAGAACACCATGTCAAAGGTGAAGCGCTGAAAACTGAGGCGCGAGCTCTCCGAGAATCTCGCCAGCAGGATCTTTCGGACCCATCGATGACTAACAAGGGCAAGGGCAAACAAGCGATGTCACCTCTCGGCGATGAAGACGAGGATATCGATGACATTGAAGACCGCGATCTCCCCAAGAACCCCGCAGGCGAAGAACACAGTATTAAGCGGCGAGCTCTACAGCAGCGCCTACGAGAGTGCTTGGTGGTTTTGCATCGTGTCAAATTCTTGCAAGGAGACGTATATCACGTTCTGGGCTCATCGCAATCAGACAAGGAAGATGCTTCATATGCTGCAGCTGAGACGCTAAGAAAAGATCTTCTGAAAAGTGCGCATTTTTCAATAGCTTGCCTTGCACTCGCACTTATAACGCATGTAGCGACGGAGGAGAGTGCTAACAAAACAATGACCGTCTTGCGTGCTGACGCTACTGCACGAGGGGTTAACGAGGAATCCCTGCAGATAATGCTTCCCTTTCTGGAAGGTGGCGGTATCAAATCAACACATCTCGTGAGCTCCCTTTACCCGCATTCCTTCCGCTTTTGACGATGCTGACGCTATAAACAGTTTGATGAAGCCAATGATATCATAGACCTCGCGTTAAATGAACAGACCGCCCTTCTGTGGGAATGGCGCACCCGTATCCATGCCTTGTTGACCCAGAAATTAGCAGCAAATGATGACCAGGCGGATGGAGAGGAATACTCTCGCACACTAGACACTCAGGGCGAGGCCGAAATATATATGCAGGCGTATGCCGCACTACTTGCGGACCGTAGAGAGGCGATTTCTGCCGAACGAACACTCCTTGCTGCGCACGATGGGCGCGAACGGAAAGTCCGACGAACGAAAGCGGCCGCGAAAGCAGCTACTCTGACAATACCAGACGACGACTTTGAGATCCCTGAGGATGTTGATGTTCAGCCTCAGCATGAAGTCTTACACCGAGAGCTCACAGAGCAGCGTAAAGAAATCCACGACCAGTTTTCTGGGAGGGCACTCAAATCCGTCATGGTCGATTTGACTGTCGTAGCGGCTCGCATCACGTCTGACAAAGACTTGGAGAAGATCATCGCCAGGGATGGCGCAAACTCATTACGGGCGTTGATCGCACAACAAGGTTTGTCACCCTGATGGTGTAGCTGCACATACTAACTAGTAAACCAGTGGTACTCACGGATAAGCTCGATGCTGACTTGGGTCAACTGCGGAAGGTCTTCAACGAACGTATCCTGTAAGTTCACGATCGATGCTGACTCGTAGTGATTCACAAACTCCCCCACAGCTATTTCCGCCAACTGCAGGAAATTTCTGATACTGTCACCGAAGTCGTGTGGGATGGTACTGTGATCTTAGCCATGGAGGAATGCGAAACCGAGCGGAGAGAACTGGAAGGCAAAATCAACACATCCCGTGCACGTCAGCGGTATCTAGATCATCTAGCGAAAAACAAAGACGGCTTCAATGACGAGGAGGACGAAAGTTGTATTCTTTGCAGATGTGACTTCAAGCGAGGATTCATCACCCAATGGTAAGCCGGCTTCTTTTGTTAGAGTTTTCGGGATCTGATCAACCCATATCGCGCACAGCGCGCATGCTTTCTGCGAGGCGAGTTCGTTCATCTTTCACAGTGTGAAATAATCTTGACGCACACTAGGGTTGCATGAGGGCGTGGCTCGCTCGGGCAGGAAAAGCTTGCCCGGTTTGCCGGTGCGTTTATCCGTCTACCAATCATACCCCTGACGAGCCGCGTTCTTAGCGTCATCATCAACGTCGATCAGTTGCAACGTTTTACGATCGAAGCAGACAAGCCTGCCCCTGCTAAGCCTGTCATGGCCAACCAAGAGCCCGCGCCGATGTCCCGGAGAGAAATCCAGTATAACATGATAGGTGAGGACACATTAATCGAGTTCGGGTTTCGTCTTATCTGCGCCGCTGCACAGATCCTAGAGTCTTTGGAGAAATACAAACAATGGAATCGACTGGAAGCTACGGCAGCAAGATACAGACCCTAGTCAGGCACTTGCTCTATATCGAGTACACTGACCCGGGTGCAAAGAGCATTATATTCTCGGCCTGGGCCGATTCACTGCATAGTCAGTTTTCAATGCTTCAATCTTCAATGCTTCAATCTTCAATCCTTTAATCCTGTGTTTAATGAACTAACTTCTTTGGCAGTCATAGAATATGCCCTCAAATCTAATGGTTAAGGTTTTTATCAGCGCTTCTCGATGGCATACTGACGGACTCACAGGTATCTCCTACTTGAGGCTCGACCAGGCGAAGGGCAGAGGCAAAGAAGGCGGTGCCAAGAGATTCCGCACTGACCCAACGTTACGAGTTTTATTGTTACACGGGTACGCTCATAGCGCATGGTTGTTCATCCCTTTGTTCATCCCTTTTTAGGGAGAGAGACAATGCCGGCCTGAACGTGACTTGCGCCTCCCGCGTGTTTCTCGTTGAGAGCGTGGTGAACCACGGTTTCGAGGTCCAAGGTCGGTTCGTTGGTTTGATCGTTACAACCATTTCACTGATTCACCGCAGCTATCGCACGGATCGATCGTATGGGCCAAACTAAGCCAACAGAAGGTGTGTCTCACACAGCCCTATTCCGCCGACTTGCTTCTCAATATCGCTTGTCTAGTCTTCTGCTATTATGCCGAGGGTACTGTTCCAGTCCTAGAGTTCATTTCACTTTTCATCCCTGATTCATCCTCTCCAACAGACACCGTCGAGAAGAATATTCTTGACCTAGCGGCCCGACAAGGCCTCTCACTCTATACGAAAGACAATTCCGCTGGAATGCTCAATGTGACATCCTTCGCCATGGACGCCGAAAAGAAGATGGTCGATGCTCCAGGGAAGAAGAAGCAAGTGCAAAAAGGCGACTTCATATTCAAGTGAGATTCAGCGCTCCGTGTGCCATCTTTATGCTTACCATATGTGCGGGTGCCAGAGTAAATGATATGCTGGCCATTCTCTTCCCTCATATGTTCGAGGAGATTGAGTACCTTCTTCCCCCAGAAGAACACGGTGATGCCAGGACGGCCGTGGAAGTAGAACCAAGAGGGCAGCATGAGCAGCTAAATGCAGAAGCTGGTCCTTCGAGACTTGCATTCTGAGTTCCTCGGTACACCCGCATGCATTACGAGTATGTATGTAATTATGACTTCATATTAGATGGAATGTAGACTACCGTAAATATATGGTACTGCGAACAGGATATCTTAGAACGGCGTCCACGAACCAAAAAAAATTACAACGGAAGCGACAAATGGTAAACAGCTAGACGGCCCCCTTCCTCGTTCACTTGACGGTCTTGCCGACCTGCGGCGAGAAAAACGCCCATCCCGCATTGGTGCGTCGTGTGTGCTTTGACAGAAGCGCCCGGGCGGTCTGAAGCTGAAGGATGGAGAAACACGAACGAAATTTCCGATATCTGAGAGGGATGCGATGCAAACAAACAAGATCTAATTTATGCTTACCCTATGATGTGAAAAATTTGATGTTATCAGGCCGCCATCATGATCATGTCCGTCCATAGCACGGGTGTTGGAATAGGCCACCTGGCCGCCACATGTTTTGTCCGGAATATGGAGAAAAGTCTGCACATGCACATACGCCAGCTTAGAGGCGTGTATGTGGGGGTTGTTGAAGAATGCAAGACAGCGGGTGCTGGATATCTGTGGTCGCGACTCGGAGGTGGATGTATGTACATAATAATACACCGGTGTACTAAAATATTAATAGTCTAGTGCTGCGGGTCCGTGAGATCCCGCGTGCGCAGCGCTTCGTCATTGGGTCAGGGTTGTCGACGCAGTGTGCACCACCGTAAGAGCGCTGAAGTTGTGCACTCGCGATCGAACGACGAACGACGACTAGAGGGAGGGACGATGTGTGTACGGACTTGCTATTGCGTCGCAACGATGCCTGAAAGTACTATGATAGGCAGGATTTAGAATATAAGCAGTTCAACATACAACTGAGTCTGCTCATGTTTTACTTCCTGCTCGAGCTCATTATGCAAAATTTTTGAGACGATTTTGAGTCTTGGCAAGGTCGACATGCACGGAGTTACAAATTCCAAGTTACCGGTCCTGCCGGCGGCAATTCTCGTTCTACCGGTCAACGATGCAACGACGACATCATCATCATCATGGGCGTCCCATGACGGAACACTTCCAAGTATTTTGCCAGCTCCTCTGACTCTAGGTATGCAACGTCTTACCACCACATTTTTGTTTCTCCAGCATGGTGTTATGCAGCATCATG
Organism: Rhizopogon parksii; assembly: GCA_002994865.1. Taxonomy (NCBI): domain Eukaryota; kingdom Fungi; phylum Basidiomycota; class Agaricomycetes; order Boletales; family Rhizopogonaceae; genus Rhizopogon; species Rhizopogon parksii. The sequence goes on along the minus strand of PVXU01000239.1, from coordinate 8,345 downwards.
CTGCAGAAGCAAAGACACGGTGTTAAGACGTCCCCGCACCGTGACAAGTCTTGTTGTTGCACGGGTCTTTCCAGTGTGCTGATACCCCTGTGTTCAAGATATCCGCTTGCACTTCATATGTGCCTCTCGCATATTTCTCATCGAAAGCCGTGAACTAGGGACGTCCAACGTTGGGTTAGTTCCTGATCTTGAAACACTCCAGCCATGTCACCTATTCACCGCAGCTATCAACACGTAAAAACGTCCACCGTATGTGGCGAGCCAAACCAATAGAAGGTGTGTCGAACAGCTTTACCTGCTTTTGGATTCATTACATGTGTACTCTTCTAGCATTTTCGCCGAGGGTACTATACTCAGACTTGGAGTTAACGTTCATCCCTGATTCATGTCTGCCTAACAAAAAAAAACTCCGTCGAGCAGAATCTTCTCTTCCTAACAGTTCAAGCCTCTCACTCTCCACGAAGGGCCATTCCGCTAGAACACTCGATGTAATTCCCTCCGCTGTGGGCGCCGAGAAGATCCTCGATTCTCCAAAGAGTTATGAACTGTTATGTGCAGAAGGTGGATACCCACCGTGCTCAGATCGCACGTAGCCGTCTGACGTTGGAAGAAGCACCTCTCCGAACTCGAAGGATTGCAGAGGCGCACTAGCATTCATTTTCTACGGTATTCTCCGCGCGGCGCCCCCACTTCCGCAGGACGTGACATTCAGTCCGTCCAGCACGGGGACTTGTTTGTCAAAGCTCTTTCCCCTTCCAACCTGCGTCCATGCCCCCGACGTAAAAAGAAGACCACGAGTCAAGAAGGCGATAACGTGCCCTGCTCCCCCTCCAATCCCAATTTACTTACACACAAGTAACAACTCGCAGCACGTGCTTGTTATGCTCGTTCAGGATACTAGGTACAATAAATGTCAAGCGCTCGAACGTGACCCCCATGTGCCCCTCGCGTGCCCCGTGAACGCGTGAACTGCGGTAACTACGGTTCCGAAGTCCAGTCGCTTTGTCCTTGTTCCTAGTTTTATAAAAACGTTGCAACCATTTCACATCTCTTCACTCGCAGTTATCCGAAAATTCCGAATCGATCCGTATGCGGCAAACTGAAGCAATAGAAGGATGGAAGGTGCGCCTCGAAACAGGCTTAATATTCTGTTTTACCGCTTCTTCATTCATTACATGTGTAGTGGTCTTCTTCTACCATGTATTAAGTATGCCGATTCAGAGGGTGCTACCCCAGTCTTGAAGATCGTTCGTGATTCATGTTTTCCAACAAACGCCGTCGAGAAGAGTATTCTCCTGGTGAAGGCCTCCATTATGCTCCACTCCGCTGGAATACTCGCCATGGACTCCGAGAAGATCATCGATTTCAATTATCCAGAAAGACATGGCAGAAGTCGGGCCTTTCAAGTTTCCTTCTTGCTCGATAAGTAAATGTGCAAATTATGATTCATAAACTTCATATCCGAGATCCGGCTATATGCGGGAAACATGTATGCGTGCTACTAGAGCTGAACATATGAGTTGAGTTGAGTATGAAGATGGGGTGGGGATGCGACGGGATGCGACGGAGAAATGCAATGCAATGATGATAGACACCGAATGAAGAGGGATTAGTTTTAAGACGCAAGTCCACGAGCACAAAAAAAAAGAAAGAAGGAAGGAAAAGGACAACGGGGCGAACAATAACAAAATAGGTAGCTCAGAAGGCCCCGCCATCCCAGCTCGCTCGCTTGCGCTTATTATCGTTCACTTTACGGAGCTGCAGGTCTTGCGGCGAGACAAAGCTCATGCCGCGTTGGTGCGTCGCATGTGGCTGACGTGAACTAGTGCTTGCCAGAAGCGCCTGCGCCGTCTGAATCTGAAGTGCCTGCGAGAGCGTAGAGAAAGGCACGGGTGGTGCCGACTTCTGAGAGGGATGCGAGCGTGCAAGGTCTAATGCTTGCCCCTGGCGTGACGTGTCGATGGTCATATGGTTGTGGTTCACATCATGTCCGTGTCCATGTCCATGTCCGTCCGTAGCATGACTGCTGAAGTAGTGCAAGTCGAGGTAAGGGACGCCATGGGGATCATTCGGATGTGATGGCCGCCATAATTCTGTCACAGACGGTGTAGAAGGCTGCACATGCATAGGTGCTAGATCGGCATGTGAATGGAGCAGGGTATCGAAGAAAGGGAGCGAGCGAGTGCTCGAGATCTGTGGTTGCGATGCTCCATGACCCTGAGATGGGTGGCTGGACGTACCCCGATGTTCAGATGGGGGAACTGATATAGATCGGCCATGATTGGATGAGGAATGCATGTGAGGATGGTTTCGTAGAGAACGGGTCGTGGTGATGGGTGTCGCAGGGGGCGTCGAGTGTGTCAAGTCAACGAGATCATCCATGTTATGTCGCGCGATGGTATACATATCCAGCGTGGAGACGTTCAAAGACGTCTCAGGATCGTCTTTCTGCATGATAACTTCGCTAGTAGCCTCGCCCGAAATCTCCGCCTGGTCATTGAGTGTGATCGACGCCAGCTCAATCTCGTCAATACCCGGCAGAGCAGCGGTGTGCAACTGGAGCGGATGTAGGGCTGTGGCTTGCTGCATCCCGGAGAGTCCAAGGCCAGGGGTGCCAAACCCGAATCCTGCACCGTAATACGTCTGCTGTGGTTGATGTGTCCGCGCACCGAAGATGAGGTCGCCGGCATAGTTGGAGTGATGCGTGAACCCCCTGAAACTGCTAGGCGCGAACATCTCAGGATCCGAGAACGTGGAATGCGAGTCTCCGACACCGATGTCAGAGGTAAAGTCGCTCGGAAAGGAACTCGGAAAGAGGTCATAGCGGTCGACGACGCCGTGGTTGAGGTTATGAAAGGAGAACGGGGATGATGGTGCTGGAGACAAGCCGTCTGCGAAAGACGACCCGCTGCTGGAGAATGCGGAATTATCAAGTCGGGGGTTGGCAGAAAACCAGTCTTGCGGACCCCACGCGGACTTGCCAATAGTGTTCATACGACGATCGAAGGGAGAATGGCCAAGCAGATAATCTGAAGATAGATGTGATGATGTCGGAGAGGTAGCGGCCGCAGACCACGTAGCAGAGTTGAGAGGAGTATCTATGCTGGACCAAGTCTGTGATTGAGAGGAGTCTGTAAGTTCTGAGAGAGAATGCGATGCACTAGGCATGAAGTCGGGAATAGATAGTGGCTCGGACAATGGATCTATGGTCTCCATATCCATCTCTGCTAGTCCGTCTGGCGAAGACGTTTCATCGGGGTGAGAGGTGTCATGCACAATGGGTGGGCATCGAAAGAGCCTTGTGCCGCCTTCCTCTTCGCCGCATGAACTGTCATCTTCTTCAGAGCAGGTTGTGCTTTCTGGGACGCTCTTCCTCCCGCCCCTAAACACACCCTGCCTGGACTGCACGCGCTTCCTGTGGCCAGGGTCTGTGTAGCTGCTGTGCGCAGTGAACTGATCATCAGTCGCTGAGCGAATGGGAAGTGGTGGAACACACTCTCTCCGCTTTTTCGGCGCATTCCGCGGCTTATAGCCCGCTGCTTGATACAGCTCAGGAAACGCATTGCGGAAACGGTCACGGAGGTCTGTCGATCGCCGATTCTGCTCTTGAAAGACGGGGTCTTTGACTATCGTAGCCCATACCGTACCGTGCTTCTCATAGCCAGCCTTGAGAGCACGGTCCTCCTCCTCAGTAAAGGGACGACGCTTCTTGCTACGTGTCTTCTCAAAGATGGAACGTCCATCTGGAAGAGTGGACCGGACTTTACTGGAGAGATGGGTCTTGGCATTGGGGTAGTGTTCCTTGTACGCATCCGGGAAGTAAGTGCGAAATCTGGCGGAATACGGGTCTTAATATGAATGAACGGAGATTAAGGAGTACGAACCGGTCCTTGAGGTCAACAGGAGAGCGGTTATCGAACTTGAGCTTCGGATCCTTCAGTATAGCCTTCCAATTGCCGACACCCCACTGCGAATGAACGAGCTGAATATTGAGATGCCATTTACGAGTGGCGCAAGGACTTACCGTGTTGCAGCCCTCGACGAGCATTCGGGTCTCCTCCTCAGACCACTTCTTGCGTGGTTTCTTGTGCTGGATGACGAATGAACTGGTGGTTTCATGGCGGTCGCCATCATCAGCAATCTTGCGCATCTTTCCCTTACGTTCCGGCATTGGGGCAGAAGTCTCAGCAACATGCGAAGTGAGGCCGGTGTCGTCACGGAAATTCCAGGCCTGCACGACTCTTGGGGAAGACGGAAGTGCGAGTGACACGCGTCTCTGCTTAAGCACGGTAGAAGATGTCGAGGATGTCGGGGAATTTGAGGAAGACAGCACAGGAAAGGGGGCCGAGAAAGAAAAAGTGGCAGCAGTGGGTGGATTGCAGGTGGAGTCTGGTGATTCAGACATGGCAGAGACTTGACAAAGACTTCGGTTGGATAAAAAACGATAATCTTTTTGAATGTTGAACGGGAGAAGTTTGAATCGGATATGAATTGCAGGAGGCAGACCTCGCGTGAGGGTATCGGACACGTTGATTACCAGGCGTTGTCGGTGTAATGTGCAGCCTGTGCAGATAGTTCGAGTCGTGGACTGCAATGAGGACAGAAGAAATTGGAAGAGTAGAATATCGATGACTGGCAGATTCAAGTTGTAGATTCCCTTGACACTGATTTTGGTCGTCACCGGTTGCTGAACAGCATGTTCTTTGACTTCACACCCTAAATCAGGGAAGCCTTGCTTCACCCCGGCATTACCCCCTCTTCTATACTACGGCTCCTTCCCTATGGTTCAAACATACCCACACCAGTTCTATATCCCACTTCGCGGATCCATCTCTGTCCCATCGTGCCCCAACGTGCTCGCTAACCGTCATCACAAATTTCGTATCTGATCCGGAACAGCAACGTGTTCCTTCCAAAATTTATACAATGAATGCAGCATGTCATCGATTTCCTCCTTGCTCCGGGGCAGTCGCCTTGACGCTCATCTCCAGTATGTATCCCGTGAAATGTACTTCATGCCGTAGCAGTCACCTGCGCTGCAATCCTCTCCTCCACGTTTCCCATCTTCTCTATCCACCCTCCAAGCCGCGTAGCCAGCTCTCCTATTTGTGTCCGCGACAGAACACGAGGTTGCACCCACGTGATGCGCGCTTTTTGATCCACCTGGTCCAAGGAACCTCGAATCAACTTGAGGCTAGCGTCATGTACAATCGACATTTGATTATCAGTACACGCATCGATGATGTTTCCAATTCAACGGAGAATGTACTGACCTCAGTGCCTTCATCACGAGATGTTCAACTTCGTCTACGGGAAGTCGCGTCTCCTCGGCAATAGTTTGGAATGACATCGTTCGGTCATTTGCGTTCCGTTTGAACACTGATTCGATGAGCGCCATCAGACATATCTTCTGCCGAAGGAAGGGGTAGTTCTCTTCCAGAATTGGCTGTTGCACAGCTCATTTGTCAGGATGTCGGAAAATTACGGCGCGAGTTTCCGTGCACGTACCTCCTGCGGAAATAGTGGTGCCAGTGCTTCGAATTTACCAATGTTGCCTTCGTTGAATGTGAATAGCAGCTTCTTGATCCAATCATACTGCGTGTTGTCTAACGCGTCGAGTATTGGATGCATCAACTACCACCGATGAAGTCAGTTAGCAATCATCTTTAGGCTGTGACCGACGAAAGTGGATTTTTCAAATTCACGAATCGGCTTACCAGCTCCCCAAAATTATAGATAGTGTCACCGAGGAACGCCGAAATACCAAGGTCGTGCGCACGTAGTAAACGTTCTTCTGCAGTAAGGTCTGTTCCTACATCCACACATGCCAGATACAGCAGCGAATGCTTATAATATGGCGCATATTCTGCTTTGGCCTGTTTTCGGCAAGTCAACGAGGTGAACTATGACGTTCTCGAAAATTCTTGCCTTGTAGTAGTCAGCAGCAACCTTGTAATATGACGCATTGACGGCTGTGTCAACTCCTTCCAGTCGATCGAGTGTCTTCCAGGCAGTATCCATATCAGTCTTTGTACCCTCTAAATCGCCATACACCAGCTTTGCATACGCAATGTTTGCGAGCAGCAGCACGTATGCCTCCTGTGATGTTTCGGCATCGATCCGCAACAGAATGGAGTTGAGGAACACGAGCTGTGTTTGCGGGTCTCCATCGAACATCAGGTTAGATGAACTACAATTGGGGGATAAACCTACTGTCAATCTCCTTTGACACTTTGGTGCCCATCTCCACGAGTTTTAGTTGATTCAATTTGGACTCAAAATCGCGCACGAAACGCTCAAATACATCCACGCGATAGGGCCGTGATAGCGGGTGGTCAAAAAACTCATATAGCTTGAGTGTCAATTGGTGCCATAGTCTATGTCATCGATCAGTAATGTATATACTATATGCAATCCCCTTACTTTCTCGTGTGGAGGTCGCTGAATGATTGAAAAAATGGATGAAGTTCCGCTGGAGTAGCTGACAGGGCAGTCGCGATGAACTCATCCAGATTCAGTTTCTGCGGTTTCGGGACTTCCACTGGGATTGCGGGGAGCGATGGCATAGTTTCTTCAATGCACGCAACGTTGTCCAAGTTTAATGTCCTTGTGATATATGAGAATGGAAGTGTTGCAGTGAAATATGCGTGACGCGTACGTTCTATGCCACACAAGGCGGAGAAGCGTCGTGGCAATGATTTGGCCTTGTTTGACAAGAGCCTTCAAAAGTAACATGGCCAAATAATGCACTGATCGCCAGCCCCACCATGACTGCTGCGATCTAGATGGTTGCAGGTCGGTCATGTATGCCTGGAGGGAGAGATGGTGGTGGAGAGGCCATTTGATTAACTTAGAATTCAAGATATTTTCTTGGGGCAACGCCCACAGCACCTCACCTGTGCCACCCGGAATGAGAATATACTCCTCCGATACTGTGAATATTAATAGGCCCCGTGGTTTCGGCGCCAAAGCCTTCAGGACTTGTATTGAAAAGTGTAAGTCATAGATCCTCGAAACCTCATGTCAGGATGATATGTTACGTGTACGGATGTAAGTTTGTGGTCCGGTATCAATCTCATGATAAAAAATGCAAAAATGCAAATGCGATAAATTCGATCCGTCGATATCCAAGCATACATCACACATCTCCGTCGGATGAAGCCCTCCCTGACCGCACCTGATCACTGCGCCGAACTGTGCATGGTGTGCGCATCGATGGCACTGAAATCGAACGGCGGCCCGTGACGCGCAGCATCACGTGATGTGATTGTTAGGTCGGAGCTCGATGGCAACTGCCGCTTAGACTGTGCACTTATCTTGATCGCGATTGTTTCCAGCAACCCTGCGCCTCTCTCACTCATTATCTTATTCGACATGGTGAGTCCCAAACACAGCGCAATGACAAGGCATAGCTGATACAGTTCTGGACAGTCATCCGGTGTAGTACCAGCTCCTGAATGCCGCGAGGCATTCACAAAACTGAAGATGTCCAAAACCCTCAAGTACATAACGTTCAAGATAAACGATAAGAAGACAGAGATTATCGTAGATAAAGAATCAAGCGATTCCAACTACGATGCATTTCTGACAGACTTGCCGCCCGATGCTTGCAAATGGGCTGTCTACGACTTTGAATTCACAGAAGATGGGTCACCGAGAAACAAACTTTGCTTCTTTTCCTGGTAAGAACACAATTCATTTAGCCCGTTGTGTGTTACGTTGGGGCGTGTTCGATGTGCTTAACTCCTAACTTTAGGTCGCCAGACACGGCACCCATTCGGGCAAAGATGGTTCACGCAGCCTCAAAGGACGCACTGCGGAAGACTCTAGACGGAATCGGAGCTGACATCCAGGGAACAGATTCTGTGGAGGTTTCATTCGAAGCTGGTTCGTATCATCTATCTCGATATTAACTGTGCCTATTGTGATCACGCCACTCAGTCCTCGAGAAAGTGAAACGTTTCAGCCGATAGACGATCGCTCTATGCCATTATGTTGATCTGCCATGTTAGCTGTGAGTTCTCCCTCTCTCACGCTGTTGGTCTCCCTGATTAAATGTTGTTTCTCAGCAGAAGACGCGCGTTACTATTTTGATATGTATATGGTAGTAACCGCATAGGTTGTTTGTAAAGCTATAAAGGTTCCATGATACGAGCAGATGTAGCGAAGACTTTCCAGAGTATGAAGCGTCCGAGTTTCCATCGATGCACATGGAAAGCATCGAGAAGAGACCTGAGGTAAATCATGAAGTACTCCACATTAAAATGAGAACGAACTTCAAGACGCTACCGCTTAAGTGTCCCCGCCCAACTGACCACAGCTAGGGGCACTTTATTACATATCTA
>PVXU01000221.1:392-15355 GCA_002994865.1 Rhizopogon parksii | reverse complement strand
ATTGGGAGGCATCTTGATATCTGCCTCTCTACCACGCAGTTCCGGCGTCTCCTCCGCGTGAACCACAGTATGCATTCTTTCAACAGTATCCTGAGTACGGTTTCCGGCGAGTCGACGGAAGGTGCGAGTTGGTCGGCGTTTGACAATGATGATTTCACCCTCGTCGCTTTCTACGTCACCCCAGTGACTTTCACCATCACCATCATCTTGACTTTCTACTTCGTCACTGGAGGTAGAGCGGCGCGAGATAATATCATCAAAGAATCCTTCTGGCGCAATGTCTTCTGGAATCTTCCCAAGAGCGTTGACAATCTCTAGGTCGGCTCCGGCAGCTATTAGCAGCTCCAAGCAAGGCTTGGACAACGATAGGACAGCGAAATGAAGAGCCGTGTAACCATTCCTGTCGCGCGCGTCCAGGTCTATATCGTGCTCAATCAGGAATTTCGTGAGCTCCGCAAACCCCAAGAAGGATGCGAGGTGTAAAAGTGTCTGTCCACTAGATGTCGTGTGCGAAAAGGCAGTGCTCGTGGTAATAATTGACTGGTGGTCGATAGACACATCTATCAAAGAAAGGAACTTGATGATAGTGGTTTCGAAGTTTTCCCTCTCATCTGAGCGTACAAAGAGCAGTGGTCGCATTTCTCGATAAGACGACGACGCAGCTACTTGCATCGTGTCGTCAGCATTCGAGGACGTCGGTGGGTCCTCACTTGCTGCATTTCCGACGATACGCATGGCAACGTTCTTCGCGTCTTCGATCTTGCCTGTCATCTTGAGCCCAACGACCTGCAGAGCGAGTTCCATCCTATGAAGGAAATAAGTAAAAGAAAGCATAAAAGCTTATTGGCGTGTACGTACAGGGCCCTATCTGACTCATCAGTGTACGTGAAGAGGGAAGGGAGCGAGGGGTCATTTGTCTTCTCGAATCCATCAAACCAAACGGCAACAACACCTGGAGCGGCTCGTGGAGGAAGGATACAGACCAAGGTATTGTCGCTCCAACGTTGCGTGGAGCTTGCGGGGATGTCTCCAAAGACACAGTTGAGTTGTACAACAGGGTGGAAATTCTCGCCAAGGATAGTCACTTCAATACCGCCATGTGTAGGACCAGATGCAGGTATTAGACGGTGGATCTTAGGAAGAGTAAGGGAGACAACAGGTGGCGATGATCCAGGGTTGAAGAACAAGAATGGTGTTGGATGTGGAGGAAGGAGTTGTGGGTAGGGTCGTGATACAGGAGAAACGAGAGGCGATGTGATCGTGTTTGATACTGGCGATATTACCGGATTTGAGAGGAATGGAGTATCTTGTGTATCTTCCGGCTGCTCAGATCCATTACCACCAAATACTGCTGCTGTGGGAACAGTACCATTCTCGATCTGAGATAATGAGAAAGACGACATGGTGACTGGGGAGAGAGAAGGCGTAGGAGACCTTGTATTGGGCAGGGTCGAAGGCTGAGAGGCCGAGGGTAGAGAGCCAAAGCTGGCTACACTGATCTCTCTCACGAATTTCACGGAGTTACTCCTACTAGTAGTGTCGTATGGTTTGGCTCGCTTCTTTGGCTGACCTTTTACGTTCGCTGCCTTGCGTTTTGAGGGCGCACGCTTCTCCACTAGTTCCCCACTCTGTGCAAGCTGAGACCAGTCGACTTCGGCTTCAGTCAAGGGGTTGAACACAGAACTGGACTTGGTCGTCGACTTGTGGTCGTCCGTAATCATAATCGGAGGAGTCATTCCCGACCCGACAACGCGTCCAGTGTGATCCGTCATAGTAAAATGTACATGAAAACCGACCTTCTCGCGATGATGTCTGCAGTAGCACGTGATGCGGACGGGAAGCACGACCGACCCCATGGAGAAATCAAGAATTTCGGGGCAATTGAACTGGATGATGCTGCTTGTGTCTTCTTTAGTGCATTTCGGTCGTTCGCTACCATCTTCTGGTGCATCTGAATCAGACCGCGCGGGCCTGACACGAGCAGCTATTTTCCTGGCAACACGTTTTGCCTAAGTTGAGAAAGATTTAGCATCGAGTGTTGAAGACACCTAATATACTGACCTCTCTGGTTCTACAGCTCCCACAGCTTAGCACCCGGTTATGTGGCGTCGTAGCGCAAGTCACAGTCGTGGTTAGGTGCAGCATATCCAAGGGAGAGGGGTCTGACGAATAGTTAGTGTGTGTAAAGGATAAAGGAGCATCTTCATTACCTATTTTGCCTTCCCGGCGCGTGCGCTTCTTGGTGAAAGTGCCTGGTGGAAGTTTGAGCCATTTCCACGAACCAACCCTATCATACTGGTACGGTTCTACTGAGGATGAGCTCGCATGTGCCAAATCCACGGTGACGCGCACTTGAGTCTCAACACGAGACTTTGTACCAGACTCAGGGATATTAGGGGTCAGGATAGGGAGGCTTCACGTATTAAAATATGAGAAGCTGGATACCCCACAAATAAGATAAACACACTTGTGACAAGATTCCCGCGGAGGGAAGACAACACGATGTGGAGCGGTAGAAGGGTCCCTTTTGTGGGGACGCACGGCAGGGGGAGGCACTACAGGTTGGCAGTGCATCTGGATATGGGAGGGAATGAGATAGACAGATTCGGGTGAAGGAGTGTGGGCAGCTGATAGAGGGGTGTCAACTGCTGGGTAGATTGCTGACTGTTTCAGGCAATCTGGGACGACTTCGGGTAGAACAGGGGAACATTCTGCTGTGGAGCAGGGCGAGCTGAAAATCGGGATATGCCATATGAGCGACGACGATCATACAGGAGACCTTAATATGACATACTCCTCGTAGGCGTGCTCATCTATGAGGTCGTCCAGCTGAAGCATCCTCTCGTTGTCAGGTTTGTTCGTGAGACTGAGCATGGCATCGCTCTCCCAAACGCCAATTTCAGATATAGTCTTCTTTGGACGAATTGAGTGATACCAGGCTGATAAGTCATGACCATGGTGTATGGCAACAGGATGAGAACCGTCCGAGTTTTCAGGTGTGGCTGGCGATGAAGAACGAGAGTCCATGGTTGTTGCGGTGGTCGTTGACATCGCTGACGAGCAGGAAATGCTCAAGAGCGTATTGCGCAGTGCTACAGCTGCTCAAAGGTAAATGATAGAAAGGAGAACGTTTTCCACTCCTACTTACCTCATGTGTCCCCCGGCAACCCTTCTGATTACTTAATTTCGGTTGAAAGAGTGCAAGCAGACAATTTCTCCAGGTCAGTCTGTACATTCAAGTTGTTCACCATGAAGAGAGGCGCAGAGAGGCAAATCAGCAAAGACGACGACGACGAAATAGAGGTATCACTACATTTTTACTCCTTGTTATTTTGGCATTGACGTCGACTAGGAAGTGGATGACCCTGGTAAGGGTTTCCAAAAGGCGGACGAGTCTGTTCTTACAAAACGACAGTGAGTATGTACTGGGTACTCAGCTACAGTCTCTTATTCTGTGTCACACAGAATACGTGGTTTGCCCAAGCGAGCTATGGCTTCAAATAAAGCCTCATCTTTTGCAGGACTCTCCAATACACCTTCTCCCGCGGATGCGCCGGTGAGTTCTCTTATTCACCGTCTTGCCAATTTTACAATGTCCAATTAGGAACACCAGAAATTTGGTGCATTCTCAGGCTTTGGCTCAGGAGCATCAAGTCCTTTCTCATTCACCCCTTCAGCATCCTCCCCTACCTCAAATGTTGCGTTCTCCGCATCTGCTGCTACCAAGAGCTTCGCCTCGGTTGTACAATCCGCTAGCATTGCAAATGCATCACCATCGAGTGCTTCAGATGAAGATTACGAGGCAGCACTGAAATATTACAAGTCTGTTCGCGGTCTTAACGTCTCCTTTCTGTCAGCGATCCAAAGGGCTGTTGACCAAGATCCTTTTATTGATATCGCAGGACTTCTTGAGAGTTATAAGAACCTGCGCACTACCGTACAAACTGATCTTGACAGCTCATCCAAACCCCCTAATCAGAAGCCATCCACTTCCGGTTCAAGCCCTAGTGCTCTTCCTGCGCCCGAGATCGCCACCCCTCCAGCAAGTGGATTTCCCGCACCAAAAGGCTTCTCTGGATTTGCTGGATTTGGCTCCACTCCATCCACTAATAGTAACACAAACGCGGAAAAGAGCTTGGCACCCCAGAATGCCTTTTCATTCTCCACATCATCATCATCCAGCACGGTCTCGGTCCCGACCTTCAACACCGGTGCCAAACCGAGTGAAGAGCCCGCACCGACAACCGCACTTCTCACTTTAGAAGCCCCAAAGTCAGCATTTTCATTTGGAACCAAATCCGATGACCCTGGCTCGTCAAAATCGACTTCATTTTCCTTCGCCACACCGCCCGCGCCTGCAACCAACAAGGGCAAGGACGATTCTGCAACGACCTTATCGTCCGCCTTTGGCTCCAGTTCAGCCATTCCCAACTTCTTTACATCATCTGCATTCTCAGAGTCATCTTCAAAGCCTACCTCAACATTTGGCGCCACAACATCATTATTTGGTACCAGTACCGACTCCAGCAAACCCTCTTTCTTTACCCCGGGGTCCTCAGACCTATTCAACAAAGTTTCCACGAAAAGCGACACAGGGAAAGAGGAATCCAAAACCGGAAACACGACTAGTCTATTTGGCGGTTCCTCTTTTACCCCAACAAGCAGTGCATTCGGTCCCACTACCACCACCGACAAGCCCACTAGCGCTTTCGGCACATTTGGTGGAGGCTCGCCACCCAAAGGCAACGGGTTTACTTTCGGGAAGGTGGGAGGAAGTATTGGAAATCCAGTAGGGTTCGGGTTCGGGGTTGCGAAGCCTGCGGATGGCGCCCCGGAGTCGACCTCTAGTGCCTCCGCGGGATTTAGTTTTGGAGCTCCACCGCCCAAGTCGGTCTCTCCGCCAATGGAAGCCACCAGACGGTCCGAGTCGCAACCTGCTGGCAGCGACGAGGGAGTGCAGGACGATGCAAAGCTGCTGCCGACCGGCAATCATGATGAAGAAGGCGAAGGCGAAGAAAATGAAGAGACGATGTATACTGTCAGGGCCAAACTCTTCAAGCTGACGAAGACCTCTGACAAGTCCGAGTGGAAGGACCTTGGTGTTGGTCAGTATTTCTTTTTTTTGATCCAAGCTCATTCAAAATATTGACCTTCGATAGGCATGTTCCGTTTGAAGAAACATAAGGAGACTGGTGCACGTCGCGCCCTTATGCGAAACAGTGCCACCGGACGGATTATTGTTGTTAGTCGCTATAATTTTATGGTCGACTCCTATTTCTTACCTTGTCTTTAGAACTTCAGGCTGTTTCCGTCATTGAGCCCAACATTGATGAAGACAATGCTGTCCTTTGTGGGACACGATAATGGTACTCCGGCATCGTTCCGAATCCGTGTTAAAACTCCTGAGCAAGCTCAGGAGCTCAACGATGCATTGGATCGTGAGGTGGCGGCTGTCAAGGAGTCGAATTGAGTTTTGTGCCTCTGGTAATTGCTCATGTCTAATTTCACTACCTCCCTCGTATACCATTGTCTATACACTGCACATTCCATATTCTTTGCGCACATCTAGCATAGCCGCATGCATTTCAGAGAAGGGATAATGCTTTTCTCCGAGTGGTTGAAAACTCGAGGAGTTTTGCCCTTTGCAGTATATATTGTGTTCCAGATCACAGCTTACAGATACGTCGACAAAAGTTATGGATAACACTATTTAGCATTGAAATGACTTTGAGCATTTTGCCATATTGAGTTGAGCACAAAAGCTTCACTGAGAAGCATCTCGATTTCATGGTCTCCCCAGTCCTGCGTCGGGAGGGACTGCAGAAACATAATGATACCCTGGCACACGTAAGATATGCGATCCTGGAAAAGGTGATGGATCTACCTGAAAGTCCATCTGCCGGAGCTTTTCGCTCCACTTGACGAGGAATGCGGAACACACATATAGGTGGAACTGAGAGAATGCATCCGCTCCCTCAGCCTACCAGATCATGGAGCATATGATCAATGACAGACACCCTCGCTGTGTAACGAGCTTACCAAGTATGTGTCCCACATGCGGATTGTGTTCTGTACACTAATTTCTCGCATCAGGAGGCAGTTCATCCAGCGGAAAGCAAATTGCATGAATTCAACATTTTGAGACCCGAGGTGTGCGTACAACGGAGCTGGTTGATAATCAGCGACACTTGCGTGCAGATTGCAAGGCACTAACCATCAATACGAGCAACAAGCTCAGCCATGCGCTTGACACTTCGCTGAATTCCAGGTTGTGCTGAGATGTAGTTATCCTGAATGCCATCCAACAAGCGTGAGAGACACCAGAACGAGTCCGCCTCGACAGCGTTCAGGACATCAGTCGGGAGCAGAGAGGTATCAAAGTTTTCCGGGTCAGAATCTGTGAGTAGTCTTAGTTCACACATGACAAAAATCAAATTGACATACCGATGTAAGCGGAGAGAAAAACCTGAAAGAATGGAGTAACAAGGTCATTAATGCCTTGGACATATCCGCTTGCTGGGTGACGTATTGCCCAAACATAAAGAATTCTTTCGAGACTCTGTATGGAGTAGTACTTAATACCGGCTTGAACAATATCGCGACTACGTACACGTTGAGTGGATGCCTGCATCCATAATCGTACACCAGGTCTCGTCCGCGGGACGTCAATCTCGATCTGATGCCATATTTGTTGATCAAGCCCTTGACGATCCCGAGCGAACGCTAACTCGACCAGTGACAGATATTCTCCCCTCTTTCGCGCAAGAGTTGAAGCTCGAAGATTCGATGGGAGGGGAAGGTAACCCTAAACTTCGGCGTCAGGGAGTAAGGAGATACGAGAGAGATGTCTCACAAGAAGAATCGGCCATACAACAGGCCTCAGATCATTTGGGGTACCTGACCAAGCTAATTTACGCAGTTCGCCTGTTTATGAGACCTCAGATGCGTGATCGGTGAAACAAGCCTGTAAGAAGTGCGCACTCATATTAACATCGTCCTTGCTAAGACAGTCGATGAATTTAAGGCGTCGATTTGTACGAATTGAGTGCTCCCGCGACGATTTCTCAGCATCACTCGATCGTGGGGAATGGCCCTTCCTACGATTGGACCACGGTTCTGGTAGTGAATGAGGAGAACGACGAAACCTATGAAATGGATCTAGATGTTCGATTAGATATGCGATAGCAACTCTGAATACATATCAGTACCGTTCACAAGTTCGATAGCATCGGGTTTGATGGAGCCCTGGTCCGGTTTCGTCTTTGTGCCAGCGCTAGTAGTCTGCTCCATTTCCTGCTCAAAATCGCCTACAACCACGTCGCTGTCGACATCTGCATCACCGCTTGGATCAATTTCCTTGGATATCTTTCCGCCTGAAGTGTCCTGTAAAGTACTAGATTTTCTAACCATTGTCCACCCGCCCTTCGCTGGGAGATTGGTATCAGAATGTGAAGGGTAGGAGCTTGGTGCATTGAGGTGAGTGTACGAGAAGGAGAGATTCGAAGAAGATGAGTTGCTGGACGCTCTAGGGACTGACTTCGGAGCTGTTACCGGAGATGGCTGGTGTCTAAATGGTGAAGCAGTGGGTCGCCACGAATTGGAGATGATCGACTGACGGGGGGATTCTGAGTCTGATCCAGAGTCCCATACATCATCCTCTCCCCAATCTGCGTTGGCTCGTGTATTGAACGACGAGTGCAGGCCAATATGCGGACGTGCTGGCGGTGGCTTCGCCGCCATCGTTGTAAACGGCGGCCAGCAAGTGACAAGTACCCTTAAATGATCACATGAGAAAGCAGTTACAGTCGATTATATAATCAATACATGCGCTTACATGAAACTTGAACACGACGCGTCAAAGTCTCGGAACTCAACATACTCAACGCCCTGCCTTAGCTGCCTCTCCTACATTATCTACACAGTATTGATGTCTCCGGAAGATAGGGACTTCAAAGGAAGATGTATGTACTGCAATACCAACGTCGGTCGTGACAAGGTCAAGACCTGTGGTCGCTGTCGGCGAGTAGCAGACTGGCGAAGGAACCGCTCGTGTCATGGCTAATTGTTAGTCTGCAGACTGGTACGTTACTGCTCGAAGGAATGTCAAATCGCGTCTTGGAAGACCCATAAACTTCACTGCAACCCGAATTTACGCGAGGAGCTTGCCAAGGACCCAGCAGGCTACGCCCTAAACACCGCCCTTTCCAAGTGGATAAATAACTGGAGAGGCGAACTGCACAGGTGGGCTCTGTGGGCGATGGATCTAGCAAACAGTCCACCAGATCAACTTGCGACACACTGGTCAGCTGTTACCGTTCATGTACACTCCAGGTCGGCAACTAAATTCAGCTCACGCAGCTTTGTGATCGAAATTGAGCGTCGAACGAATCCTCCGAGTGCCTCGCAGTCCTTCCGAGTGAGTGCTACCTGTCACTATATTCAGTACTTCTGAAATGCTACAGATGCATGGAGGAGGTGTCGAGACCCGAGCAAGCTTTATCGCACGCTTAGAAGAAATCAACGAGGCTGACGAAGAGACTGTTTCATGCGTCAACGAGCGCAGAGGCACAGATACCGCTCAAATCATCGTCATATGCGAGGACTTGATCCGATTTCTGTGGTTTTCTTTACGTGACGGCGGTGCATCCTTGCGGAGCCGTGATCAGGCCATGTCCAAGGCACTCGCGGAGGACTGGCAAAAAGACATGATTGATGCGATCGAAACTGGCCACCGTGAGTTCCAGAGCCTTGTCGTCCGATTGTTTCTGATTGTGTCTCAGTCGATGCATCTAAGATTCATATGACGAAGGCTGCAATCAAAGTCATTGGACCACCCCCTCTATGATATCATACTCGACACCATTTCATTCGTTCAAGTTGGAAAAAGTTGGACCGTCACAACTTCCACATCTATTTCGGATTTCATCTTCACCAATATATAAGTTTGAACGAAACTTTTTTTTTTCGGGGAAGCAGAAGATCTATGACGCAGCAGCAGCTCGTTTTAAAAAATCATCCTCATCCCATCCATAGTAATCTTTCAACTTCTTACCGAACTCTCTTATCATATGGGAATCCAGAGTAGGGTCAGGATAAGCTATAGAAGACCAATAGGGACCAACAGGGAGGTCGATCTCGTGAGACTGTACATACGCTTGTGAAAAGTGATGGACTGTGTGGGAAGCTCAGTATCGTGGACCTAGAGCGTCTTCCTAACATACTGAAACATACCCTATCTCCCGTGCCAGGCGGATCGAATCGCACAGATGAACCAGCGGTGCTGGGATCATATTCAAAGCCCATGTCACGCATGACCTGTGAACACGCATAAACATTTCCTCTGGATTAACGCAGGCACGAAGTACCTTGAGGAAGTTCTCCCATTTCATCGCACCCCGCCTGTCGTCATCTCCGACGCGAAGTAGCTGGTGCATGTACCCAGTTGTCTTCTTACCCAATCTCGAGAACCAAGTACGCTTCTTGTTTCCATCTTCCTTGTCTTCATCTTTCTCTTTGGTTTTTTCTTTCTTAGTCAAAAATCCGCGGTTGAATGCGGATGCATGATCAGGACGACTTTTGATCTTCTCTTTCTGAGCAATCTCCTGCAGATAAGAGTGACCCGAATGAGCAGTAGTCTGTTCTGTCAGTGGCAAGGAAGTAGTCGACATGTTTAGAAGGCTTGTTGTTGAGTTGTTCAAGCTGGCCTTCCTAACAGGCCGTGCCTTTATGGGGCTAGCAGTGGGAGACGAGCCTGGCGCTGGGGATACTACCGGAGACATCACTGGAGATGCGGGGCCATCTTCAGGGAGGATAGGCAAATCCATGTCCAAATACCCAGTCTTCTTCTTTTTCGGTTTCTTTTTCTTTTTCTTCTTGCTAGCAGAGTGGGAGTCGGCGTCATCTTCGTCCTCGACTTCTTCGACTGTCGTGCGAGTATCTTGAGGACGTGGAGAAGAAGACGCTGTCAGAGAAAGATCAGTCCCAGATGCACGGAACATCGTTAATAAAACGAACCAGCAGCTTGTAACGTCTTTGGGAGAAGTTTCTTCCGAGGATGATCAAGGGGCTTAAGAGGAGGTAGCTCATCGTCAGGAATATCGGAAAGATCGATTTTCAACGCTGGAGCTGGCTTCGGCTTTGGGGCAGGTTTTTGTGTGAAAAGGCCCTTGCGAGGTTCCGCACGTGTCGTAGAACTAAGTTTCGGGCTAGAGGAGAACATACGTCCTGTATTTTGGAGACACTGTAAGCGAAGGATCGACCACATGAACTAGTAACCCAACCTCTTAAGGAGCCAAGGAGCTTTAAGAAGGGATTACCCTTCCTCTCCTCGGCCATTGCTTCGAATTCTGGCACTTCCGTCTTCGCATCGAAAAATTCGGGGATCGCCATTGCCGTGTCCATAGCCTCTCGCAACATGGTGCGATATTGCTCTTCTTCATCAGTGTCGTACCCAGATTCTGTTTCGTATTCATCACTATCGTCGTCATCTCCAAAGTGGTCCGAATCCTGTATATCGTCGTCGCTTTCGTCAGATTCGTCGGAGACGGACTGAAGTTCGGGCATGGAGGCATAACTCTCGTCGTCTACATGACCGTCGGTAATGGCGAGCATCTTCTTCGGTGGTCGCTTGGGTGGACCGCGTCTCCTTCGGCCGCCTTTGCTCTTGACTAAACTTGAAGAATTCTCGTTGTCTGATTCTGAATCGTAACCTGCAAGGTGAGGAACATAGAATGCACTCCACTGTGGTATACGGCGGAGGGCTTCGTCAAGCTGCCAAAGAGTATCGATGGACATGTTGGAAACACTCTTGTAATTCTAGACAGTCAGTAGCCATCGCATCATGTCAGGCTAACAGAATCGCTGAAAATGTACCTGAGAACGTACCTGATTGACAAGTTTCCACATATCCTCGAGGACTGTCTTTTCTTCGGTGCGATTGAGCGGGAAAATAAGATCCTTGAAAGTGGCGTAGGTGCTAGATGCTTGCTGCGAATATAACTGTGCATCAAGCCATTGCTCATACTGCTCGGGCATCTTGCGAGGTGTCTGCTTCATCTTCTCACCTCCCGCACCTAACAATGGACTATCAAGAAGTTCCTGAAGTTCTAACACGACCTACGGATCCTGTGATCAGCAGGAAGAACCCACATAAGAGCTACAGCTCTACAACATACAGATAGTTCTCCGACAGCATCCCACATAGCCTGCGGAAATCGTTTTGCTTCTCTCGGGGACTCTTCAACTGCATCGTGCAGGATGTGGTACAGAATTCTCTTCGGATACGGTTGCTTTGGGAAGCATAGCTCAATGATGATGGAGTCTAAGAATGACTTGCATGCATCTTTGAGACCGGCCCAGTCAAAGGCAATCTCTGATTCACCCGGATCGGTGTTCTCAACCGCCTTGAAGTAACGAGCATAGTGGGCTGGAATGTAGTTAGACCGAGTGATGCACAGACTTGACAAGGTGCTATCGTACGGGTAGTAGTAGCAAGCACAGAGAATTTCTTTTGACCAAGATCGACTAGGTTAGAGACCAAGTCACAAACGACAAGATAGCGAGATAATAGACCCTGATCCTTTTGTAGTTGGATGTGAGCTGTAGCGTCATTAAGGCCAGACTTCTCAAGTGCTCGCAGAGAGTCAAGGACAATCTTCCATGCTGAAGCAACCATGTATGTATTGTGAATCCTAGGTGGTATAAGTCAGGTGAGCCATAGGGAATATGACAACTTACCTGATCGCGATGATGGAAGCCATGTAAGAGGGGTCCGATCGTACCTCTTTGCCGTTCTTTGTGGTTCCATATGGTGTACGCGCATTGAGCTCCTCGGTAATCTTTTGGTGGAAGATTTCTGGGTCCTGCAAATTGGTAATATCATCCAAATACGCTAGAACACATGAGAGGGGGATATAAGATGGTCTCTGTAGTTACATACAATTGAACTGAGAATCTGCGATCCTGATACATTTCGCAAGTTTGAGGGGAGACATGACGGCACTTCGGGCGAGCTCATTGACAAGGTCCTCTGCCAGTTTATCGCGAGTAAGCCAATGGTGTATGTCGGCAAAGGACAATGAAGAACTGACCTGCGAGTAGATCAAGTTTCTCCCTGCCACTCATTCTGCTTACAAGCATTAGCTCTCCAGTGCCACGCGCTCCGTATTTACCATCTCGTAAGATTAAGGCTCGGGAAGTGCTAGGTTTCAAACCGTTTTCATCACGTTTGCCTCCATGTTTTGAGACTTGAACATGTCGCGACCCGACAGGTACAAGGTCAGTTGATGTAGAAAGAACAGGGGGCGCTTTGACAGGTTTTTTCTTGGACGCCATGGACGATGGAAACTATGGGCGTAAATACTACAACCTGTTCGATTCGTGGGAGTGCTTTTAATTTGTCTTTGTTTGACAATCATGGAAATCAGTTGTATTCGAACGCCCATCTGTAACAGTGTACAGTCTCATCTTCGGGGTCGACAACGTTGATCTGCTCAGAAGCGCTCAAGGTCTCCTCGTCAGTGATTTTATCTTATCACACTACGGCATTCTCAAGGTAGGTGCGCCACACAAGCTCTAAAGATAGTCAACTTTGATGCCCTTGGTCAGATCAACACACTGCGTCGTACACCGCATCATCTTGATGCTCTGTTACCCATGCGCCAATAATAATGTGGTTGCAGGCGGCCGTGTAGTGCAGAACCAGTAGAATCTCAGATATTTCATGATCTCACACCACTGACATCTCATGGGTCTGATTTCCCATACTTCCTATGTTCCCTTGACCGGGACTTTACTTACTTTTAGTGTTTTTGAGCTCGTTTTATAACGCTGTTGTTACTGCGCTTTGACAGTCCTTTAATGAAATTCTCGTAATACAATGAGCTTTGAAATTTGCGTCCGAAGAGATGTCGAGTTGCTCAAATAATATCGGACAAAAGTTGTCTAAAAATAGTAATTGGTCCGAGATTGCCGTAGAGACCATGTCATTGTCAACTCGAAGTAGTGATGGGCCACCAGCCAGTGCTGTCTCGCTACTGCCTCTCAAGTCCACCTCTTCTATAAAGCTATCATCTCTGTATCAATAGCAGCGTTTCCCCCACCTTCGTTATCTTCTTCTTGAGCTGGTCTCTCCTTTTCCTTTCTATTGCACGATTTCAGTCACTTTCTTTGACTATTGTCTTTAGAGCTAGCTCTCAGCAACGCTCAATTCCACTCCCTTCTTTCTCTATCAATTTCGTCAGGATTGGGCTGGTCTCCCTCTTGTGCATCGCACGTTTCCGACAAACACTCCCATTGTCCTTTGCTCTGAGCAGCGCTCCATTCCACCTGCTTGTCTACTATCTACTCCACTCTCGACCATCGTTTACTCCTTCAAGCAATGGGAAAGCTAATTTGGCATGATCTAAGCCGCTACGTCTCCCTCACAGCGAGCATTTGTACGTGGCATACTCTTGCCCGGCAGCATTTTATCTGACATCATCCACCCCGTTACTCAGATGCAGTATGGGCTAGTTTCTGGGGAATTTTATATCGCAAATTCTTCTGGGACTTCATTGGTGGCGTGCTACGCGCTCCTGGTGGCCTGCAGTGAGTGTTAGAAACTGTTGTATTTTCGGGTATACTAATGACCCCTAGACCGTCACCCAAGGTTGCAATTTTTATCACAATCATTGTCAAATTCCCTCTCATACAGATAGTCACCATGGTCCTCGGATTTATCATAATCGCGCTAGAATGTCCCCTACCCCTCCTTAAAGGAACTGCCTTGCATAGGAGCATCGCTCTGAGAGTGGTGTTACTGATACAATTATCATCCGTCGCAGTTCTTTTTTACCAGGTGAGTTGTCTTTTTCGTCTTACATCAGTGACCTTTTAATTAAATACAACCACCCAGGGTACAAATGCGGCCTTGTGGTCGTTGATTGCCGCCATGTTCTATATCCGTGCATTAACGTTAGGAGAGAGAATGGAGGAGCCGAAGAAGGACAAAGGCCAAGTCGGAGAGGCATAAGGAGCTTACACACGCGGCTATAGCTCCCCGCGCAGCGACAGACCGTTGCTTTTCTCTTCCTGGCGAAGTTTGTCATTTTAAGTTGTCACCCACCTATCTGTTGTCAGTCTGTGACTGTATTATTGTCTTGTTTTGTTCCCATGTACTCAGTACTGTACATGTATAACAATGTTGTATCAATAGCGTTGGGTCTCAAACAAAGTACAGTGTGAATGTTAGTCGTCATGTACTGCTGTTGCATGACAGGTCAGGTATGGAGACGTCTCCATTTGTACTGCAGCGAATTAGTCTACACTTCTAGTGACTACCAGCTCCAAGCGAGCGGTCGTTTCAAGGATTCCTTTTAGCACCACGCGATCAGTTGAATTTGACGGAATCATTTTAGATGCTGAACGTGCTATCAACAAGTCGGGAACGTTATGGAACGTTCACCTTGCCAGCGTGATGGTCGCAGATATTCCATATGTCCACTAATAGACATAGTGGTTTCTAACACACATATTATTATTACTAGTGTGTTCCGAGTCGGACCATGCTGCAGCTGCATAATGTGGGTTTGACCGGAATCTAGTTGAACAAAGCGTAACGTTAACGTTGTAGCGTTGGAGAAATTTTAATTAGACAATGCTCCAAAGCTGCGCCTAACCAACTTGAGTGGAGCCTTGGATTTGGATTTATACAAGAGAAGTCAGTACGCAAGGCAACTCAGCAGCTTACATTTAAATTGACATGAGAAACGTCGCATGTTTTTTTTTTGAGGGATCTGAGTGTTTAGTTAACTTACATCAAGGTAGAGCCCCTAAAGATGAGCTAGGTCGTGGGAAAGAAAAAATCGGATCGCCCAAGCACGTGAACTTTTGCCTCATGGTGTGCATCTCATCAGAAGTTGCATAAGCGCCTACTTATAATTAAGTATACAGTTGAAATCCTCACAATGCATAACGCTGGTTCC
>PVXU01000188.1:0-10686 GCA_002994865.1 Rhizopogon parksii | reverse complement strand
CAAACTGTAGCCTCTTCAAAGGACAATGTATCACCTCACCCCACTCCCTACTTGCTCGTTCTTCTCTCTGCTTAATAATACGATGCATTCCGGAAAGCACAGGTCTCCTGGATGCGCTTTTGGAATTGAAGACGCACAGTCAAGCTATGGAATCTCACGACTTCAAGACCTTGAGGCGGTCATTAGCCTTCATTGTCCAGCCACCGGAGCCGGTGCATATTCTTATAAGTCTTCTATGGCTTCGAGGATATCGCAGTCCCGAGTTACAATGCTGGCTGGAGTCTCTGGACGGGAACACCTGGCTGGACACCCCAGGAGGGAGAGATTGGCTCAAGACTCAGGGCGGCCGGGACTGGCTGCTGACCACGGGTGGCAGAGACTGGCTGCAGATCAAGGCCAGCCGGGACTGGCTGCAGACCGAGCGCAGCTGGGACTGGCTGGAAACCACGTGCGGCAAGGACTGGCTTCAGACCAATGACTGCCGGGACTGGCTGCAGATGTCAGGTGGCCAGATCTGGTTGTTCACCACGGGTGGTAGTAACTGGCTGCAGACCACGGGCGGCCGGGACTGGCTGCAGAGCATGGGTAGCCGGGACTGGCTGCGGACCATGGGCAGCTTGAACTGGCTGCAGAGCGTGGGTGGCTGGGACTGGCTGCAGACCATGGGTGGTCGGGACTGGCTACAGACCATGGACGGCCGTGTCTGGCTGCAGACTACAGATGGCCAGGACTGGCTGCAGACCACAGGTGGCCAGGATTGGCTGCAGACCAAGGCTGGCTGGAAATGGACAAGAAGGAGAGTCAACGGGAAATGGACCATGAGCTTTAAGTCTGACGATGAGGTTTCTGATAAGGAGACCTTCGGTAGACCGTTGCCTGAGCCATACAATGAGCAGGCACAAGGCAGGGAACATCAGTTGCAGCCCGAGGTGCCAGGTATGCGAGTTTGGCACTTGCCTCGGGCCCTTCTTGGGAAAGTACGGTTGCAGTACCGGTGGGGGAAATGGCTCCAGACCTTGCGCGGGCATATGTGGCTGCAGTCCTGGGAAGGGCAAGAGTGGCTGAAGACACCAAATGGACGAGAGTGGCTTCAAACACCAAGTGGACGAGAGTGGCTGCAGATACCGACTGGACGAGAGTGGCTCAAGACACCCAATGGTCAAGCGTGGCAGTTGACTCCGGCAGCATCTGCCTGGGTGCAAATGGAAGAATTCTCGTGCACAGTGGAAGTCGTCAGCGAGTTTATGATCATCCCAGAAGTGTCTTCACTTCCTGCTTTTCAAGTAATTCAGCAGTTCAAGGGCTTGCCAGATTTCTCTATCTTTCCGGCGTTTCTGGCATTAACTCCCCGTAGTTCCACCTCTACTTCATCACAAGCCCGATTTCCAGTAGACGTAGAGATCATCCAGGCTATCAAGGCCTTTGCAAGTTTCGCAAACGAAGCACAGGGGCGGTGTCGGTCAACTTCCGGCGCTCTCTTGTATGCATGCCACAACTGGGCTACCCATCTCTCGCGAGCTCCGAATCCGTGGGACCACGTGCTCAATCATGTATTCAATGTTTTCTGGAATCATCATCTCCTCTGCTGGCTCGAAAGGCAGTGGTGTTTGAAGGGTTTGCAGTCCTGCATCTTTGTACTTTCCGAAGGGCAGAAGTTTGCAAAGGTATGTGTATTTTCAATGATCTTCGCCACTCGGTGCCTGACCTGCACATATAGGAGCATTTCCTTGAACCGATTTCATGCTAGATGACACGCTGTCTTGTCGCCCCACGTGCATATCGTTCTTTTACACTTCTCTGATGTCCATGACTCTCAGGTGAATAAACATGTATTTTTTTTGGTTCCAACATATCCTACGCTTCCAGGTCGTAATAGTACAGGCGAAATAAACTTCTCGTTATTCAAGAAGAAGTAATATTATGGATATGACTCGTATATTCGAGCACTATAGTACTAGGCTAAATTCTTATCCGCTCGATTCCCGCATAGCTGAATGAAACCCGCGGGATTATACCGTGCATTCATCTGTAACAGTTCTAACTTCTGGTCCAACAATAGGCTAGCCAACGACCCGAACAAGCTAACGTCGTGTGTAGTACCGTGTCACATACCGTGATGCGAAATGGTTGCGAGTACACTACTCGCGTGATCAATTTACCCATTTGGAACTGGGCTTGATGATGGTTAACGGCCGCAGTCACCAACAACTCCTCTAATAACCAAGCAGAGACACTGAATCATCATGGACTACATCAAAATACTACAATCTACAAGTATTATTACAGTTTTAGGAGACGCTGCAGTTGGGTATAGTATTGCAATGACACATATGACTACTAGCATGATGTCAGGGAGTGGTTAAACGGAGGTGGAGTGGAGGTTTCACAATTGAGAAAGTGGACAGCTACATTATAAAACCTGATTAGAATGGTAAGCACAGACGGAAATGATATTGGTCGCGTGACTGGAATCAACGGTATGAGATGTCGTCGTCGTCGTCGACAGCAGCTGGATAAGAGAGAATGGTGGTGGTAGGCGCACGTTTCATGTAGTGGGGGAGGTCGCGATCCAATTCTGATGGTGGGACAGCGAGAACCAAGCGGAAAGCATCCTTTCCGTTGAGGTAGAATCGATACAGTCGCTTCTCGCGGATGAACCCTAATGACTCGTAGAGGGAAAGAGCTGGTGCATTGTCATACTCAGTCTCGAGAACGACCTGATAGTGCGTTAGTGAAGCTCGGAAGCATGCATACGCGTAACGCACCTCGTCTACCCCATGTCGTCTCATGACTTCCACTGATCGCTTGACTAGGGTACTTGCTAGAATGGGCGGGTAAGCATAGAAAATTGGACACAAGTGGACATAGCTACGACGCACCTACACCACGTTTGCGCCAGCTCTTATTGACACTGAGCATTGCAATGTACCCTCTATTCGATGCATGCTTGTGCATACTCTGCTTGCACACGATAACGCCTATCGGCTCCGACGATCCTGCAGGAATTGCCTGAAGGGGTACATTTGGGCGTTCATTTCATGTGCACATGATAGAAGGTGGTCGTAAACAACGTACGAGGAAAGCTAGTTGTGGCCTGATGAGAAGGTAGGTCAGCCGCCACAAGTGAAATAAATGATAACGGACTTACCATTGATGGAGGAAATAACGGTAGGTATATATGACATACGGCTCACTGAGCTCACTCTGTACGAGGGCCATAATGTGTGGTAAATCAGATTCACCTATATACTGTCTGTACAATATTTCAGGCATAGTCTCAGATAATGGTCAGGAGTAAGAGCGGTTTACACGACCCATCCTCAAGGCGGCACACGAGTTACAATGCCAAGACCATGGTCCACGCAGAGGTCTCCGGTGGACCATCAATATTCCCACCCGTACAAGGTGTAAATTCATTATTATTCCTTGTCAACACAAAACATCTAACGCCATGGAGTCCATATCACGACTCAGAAGCGTACTTCTGAACAGCCTCAGCTCTCGTGGACATGGAGAACAAGAGCTTTTTGACGAACTTATGTTGCACAAGCAACGGCTACTTGAGCTATTCGAGGTAGGACAGAGCAGTCAACAAGAACAGCAGGAGCTGCAGTGTGGTGAGTGCTTTGCATATCCATCAACGCGTAAAATGCAATGATTCCTTCAGGAAGGATCGCGATCAATGGCAGGTCATTCGCGATCAACGCGGACTTTGCTCAGCAGGTGATATTCCTCGCTCAGCAGTTGAAATCCTCCGAGAAGTACATCGCGAGCATACTCCATTCTGTCATGACTGAAAACCCCAACATTGGCCCAGTCGGTTGCATGGAAGCCACAGTTGTCGAATTCCACCAAAGGCGGCGTCATCTGGTCGACTGTCTGCGTTACATATTTGAGGCTGCTGAATTGGCTGAGTTGCCAGACGCCCCGCGGCTTTACAAGCGACTGGAAGCTTTCGCTAGGCAGGAACTCATCCCGCCTACAAGAGGAGATGTGACGCTAGCATTACGGATATTCAAGGAGCTGGAGAACTTGGGGAATACTGTTGCACGAGCGCAACAAGCAAAACAAAATGCCGTGAGCAATACTGTGGCTCCTTCTGGTCAGTGCTACCTCCGACTTGCCATGCTGTTAAGCTCTCTGACAGAGCATTGTAAAGGTTGTGCACCTGCTCTGGGCTACGACATCCTCAGTGCACGTTGTGACTCACTCAAATACGAGAGACGATATCTTGCCACTGTCTACTTCCAGATAGCCCGCCTTGGATGTCTCACATTTTCGGACATTTGCGCTTCTCTCGATTGGCTATCCGTGAATCCAAACGACGCTATGACATTCTATGTCTTGACCGCTATCCTGGCTGCCTTTGATTTGGTGGACCCCTCTTCTGTTGGTGGCAAGAGTCGCCAACAACTGGCTACAGACAGCGCAATGATAACATATATGAAGCAGAAGCTCTCCCGCACTACCGAATGGAAGGATACGGGCTTGAAGGCAACCGTGTTGCTAAAGTGGACTCTTCTCTTGACAGAGACTCGTCATCGGGACCCTTCTCTAGAGGCTCGGGAGGGTTTCCAAACGACAGAGCTTGAGACACAGATTTGGAATGCCGTTCAGGGCGATGCCTTCACGTACCTCACCACAACGCTGATCCAGTTACAGCAGAGGTCCAGAAGCACTCCAGCAACGTCATTCGCGGCCTTCATTGAGCTTACTCCCGAGCAAGAACAACTAAGAGAACCCCCTCACGAGGACTTTAAGCTTGCCGTGCTGAACGCTTGTGATGCGCTTGTGCGCTCAGTGATCACCTATGCATCCTCAGAACTACGCAAAATCAAACAACGCCAAGAGGATATCGTTCTTGCCAGTGCACGTCTGTTCCGGTCGATGACGCATTCGGGGCAAGATTCAGACCCACATGGGAATCCACGCAATGATATTGCCATGTTGTACTCGTTCATTGGTCTTCTGTACTCCATACTCCCTCCCGAACGAGCTCTGCAGTTCTGGGGAGCTACGCCACTCACAGAAAACCGTCGTCTCACCTATCTGGAGGTCACGGAGACCAATGCAGGCAGGCTTCCTTCTTTCCTTCAGTGGGCAGTCTGGTCCACACAAACTCGCGATATTATCATGACAACCGCGCTATACGATATGCTGTCCGGTCTAGCTAAAGGTCAACAATGTAGCGAACTCGCATATAACTTCCTTGCCAGAGGTGGTGGAGAAGTTGTACCGGGGAGTAGTCTAACTGCGAGCTCCTCGCACTACAGCTCTGGATCAGCCGTGTCCTGGACACTCATCTTTGCTTTGCTAGAATCTTGGGCAGCTTCGTCAGCCTCCCCAAAACCCCACCCACCCCCGCAGCAGAGCTTGGGAGTATCATTCGGTGGCTTCGGATCGTCTCAGTTCGCCCAATCTCAAGCTGCATCCCAGCAGCAGCAGAAACAGGTTGTGATAGGACCCAATGATGTATTGCTTGCTCAAGCATTCCTCCGGCTTCTGTCTACGGTGGTTTCGTGCTCAGTCGCTGTCCGCCTCGCGATTTCCGGAAACACGCACTTCAGGGCTATTTCAACACTCGTCTCACTGATACCGCTTGGGATACCCTTGGAGCTGAAGGGAGCCGTTTTTGATGCCCTCGCCGCATTTTGTGAACCTGGTGCGGGTATTGCTGGAGTAGAAGTATGCAGATCAGTATGGACGTTGATGGAGAGGCTAGAGGTTATAAATGTTCGCGCAAGTTCCTCTCGTATCGGGGGAGGGATATTACATCCTGTCAAGGGCGTCGAGGTAGAACTGGATGAGGTGGAAGCTATTCACAAGCTCTATCCCGCCACGATCCCGTTCCTGAAACTCCTCAGCACCCTCATCCATACTCCCAAACGTCTTTCCTTGAAGGACCTTGTCACGGATTCCGAGCCATTGAACACTATTCCTGATGCCCTTGGTCAACCATATAGACTGCCTGGAATCGGACCCTACACATCCTTCGTCATTGACAATGTATTTGGTAACATTCCCCGGAGAGAGTACAGGCGACCTTCAGACAGATGGCAGATGAATGACTTGTGCTTGTGCTTTGTCGAGCGAGCACTCGCAAGCTACGATCTGGAGTTGTTGGTCTCTTCAGGTGAAGATGTTGTCTTGAAGCGGGAGGCCATCATTCCTCTCCTCGTGCACCCCGGATATGATGTCATGCACCGTCTCTTAACGAACTCACTGTTACAAACCAGCATCTTGTCGTATATTGTCGATGGCGTGGAAGGTTTTGAGAAGGGCTTTGCTGATGAAGAACTGCACTTCAGGAATACCATCGTGCGTGTTTTGCGGATCGTACATCGCGTTCTGGAAATCCAGGACATCTTCCTCGACGTTCTCGTGCCCCTCCTCGCGGAGTTTGACGGCTCGCAATTTGTTGGTGTCGCTCATGCTCGGTCATATTACACCCGTTTCGATCAAGCACTGTCATATGGCACGCAGTATATTCCTGCGATTGCCACATATGTCGTATATCCTGCACACCCTGAACTCGTCCTCCTCGCCGTCAAGATCGTCACGCAGCTGTCATCGACGGTCAGCAACTTAACAACCCTCGTCGAGCGCAGCAATGACTCGGATCGTATCCTCAGCGGCTTCCGGCAATTACTCAGTGTCGAGTCGTTTGATGATGTGGATACCAGCGAAACTCAGGCTGAACAAATAACCGGCGCCGGCGCTCCTGATAGAGAAGTGCAAGAACCACTCGATCAGGCGATACGGCTTGCTATCCTTGAATTGCTGATCCAGAACACACGACCAACGCGACCGTATCCCACTGTCGGCCATTTCCTGCTATTCGGGGGTCCAGAAAGCGAGCATCAGATTCAGGATCCACATGCATTGGGTGCACGCAGAACATGTGCCCATGTCATCTTTGACCTTGTCAATGCTGGCGTCCCTAGAGTGCATGGCAAAGGCAAAGAACGTGAACGTGAACGCCGACTTGCACGTCAAGTAGATTCATTATTCATTTCTATCCCAGCTTTGGCAGAGCGCTGCTACCAGGTGATCCACCAGCTCTGTATTCATCCTCGGACATCGGAAGGCACTATGCGGTATCTACGCACGCGAGAAGACTTCTTCGCCCGCCATCTTGCAGCCATACCTTCTAAAGCTCCGGAAACGCGTGATGAGCCAAGCATCGAGGTATTATATCATGATGGCTCTCGTGTTATCACCAGCGTATCAGCTCTGCGGTCGTTCATGGGTGTACGCTCTCGCATCCTGGAGTTAGTATCCCTTGATCTCCACGTCTTGACCCGCAAGGGCCATCACAAGGGCGTTCTGGAGGTTTTGCAAATCATATTCGGCTCAGAAGCAGTACTTGGCGAAGAAGCGCTCGAGTGGGACGTGGACGCCTTGCAACCATTCCAGGAGATGGGCCAATCGCATCTTCGCATTATCGAGTCCGTTCAGTCTCTAAGCTTTGATTGGTCGGACAGTTTAACTGTTCATCCCGTTGAACTGGAGCTCCTTGGTCAGCTGAACCTCCAGTCCTGCATTCGTGTGGATGGCACTGGCTGTGAAGTCGTTGACCGGTCTGCGCTGTTGTCCTTGTTGACGCTCGCGCGCCGTTCCCTTCATGCACAAGGCCGAATCACCAGTAGCGCGCATGCTGACAAACTGAACGCTGAAACCTCGTACATCTTGGAGAGCTGTGCGATCGAGAACCATCGTCGCGAGGTCGCTTACGCTGTTGCCACCGGATACGAAGCGTGGTGGAGACTTTTGGACATCACACTCACCAAGTGCTTCCAGCGTCTTCCACACGATAGGCGTGAAAACATGCTCTTCGACTTGTTGCATGTATTACCGACTGCTATTCGTTCGTCTGATATCCAGGAGCCTACTGCAGTTCTGCTTTCAGAAGCTGTGCTATCTTGTATCACGAAGCTGCGCGAGGACCGACGCCACCAAGTTATGCTTCAATCTGCCGGCGGGGACACTGATGCAGGCTCTTTGCCTGCAGAGAGACTGTATGCCCTTCTTCGCAGCATCCTTGATTGTATCGTGGACAACAACCGCTCCGAATTGGTCCGTGGCAACCTCTATGCCTCTTTGATCAACTACCTTCACCTTATTGGCGGGAATGATCAGAGGCCTTCAGGAGAGACGTCAGTGGAGACATTCGGGAAGCACTCGTTGTCGATGTCAATGTCAATGTCTCTCTCGGTGCTTTCATCGCGCGAAGATTTGTCCCTAAGTGATTCTCGATCCAATCGCGGAACGCCGACACCTGCAATCTGGCCTGCAACGAACCCCTCGGCGCTGGAGCTGGGTACGCTGGCCACGCTGAAAAGCGTACTCGAGAGACTGGTCACGATCTTATCTCGTGACGCTATCGATGGCACTGAAGTTTGGAAGACGGTCGCTTTCATGTTGCTAGACTCCCTCGCTCAGCTGTGCCGCTCGGAGAAGTCTCGCATGCTCCTTACATCTTTGGTTCGCTATGGCATTTTGTCGAACTTTGTTCAGGGACTCAAGGAAGCGGAGTCACAAATGCAGTACGTGCTGAAACCAGACCCAGGTACGTACATAGTGTGATGGTGCATTTGAAGGATCTGAAAAGACTCTAGACGACTTAAATCCTCTGTACATTTACGAGGCGAAGATGTCCTTCTTAATAAGGATGGCACAAACAAGGCCGGGGGCGGAGAGGCTGCTGGAAGCTCGGATTTTCCCAGTCCTGAGTCAATGCGAGTTCTTGGACACGAGACCAGAAGCGGACCAGTCTTTCATGGGTAAGTGCTTTGTTTTCGGTGTTGTTTGAAGTGCTGAGTATTTGTTTAGACCAAGACTCTTTCCTGCCTTCGGCTATCCAGCGATACCATCAGCTCTTCATGCCGGCACTTCAACTCGTTGTTGCAATGCTGACAACATTAGGAATCCAGCACGTGACAGCAAGTAGTCAGGCAAGCCACTTTTTTTACTTGTCTTGCGGATGGGTATTAACCTGCCATTAGGCACTTGACTTTTTATCGAGCCATCGAGAGACGATCATCATTCTCCTGAAGAACGATCCTGATGAGATCGGGTTGTCGATCATACAAGAAATCCACCTCGTCGTGTCACTGAGCAGAAGTGTACTAACGCTCGTTCCAAAATCTGAGCTGGTGAGCGATTGCGCCAGCACAACTCACGTTTACGAGGTCACTAACGACAGACGGTGTTATTAAGATGTCGGCGAATTCTGGGTTTGGTGGTATTCACGGGGCTGTGTTGGGCCTCGCAGCGCGGTGTTTAGGAAACAGACACTGGAGTCAAGCGGTCAAGCCTCAGACGGACGCGGAGGTTTTGCGGGCTAGTGTCTTTGCCCCCGGGCATGGATCGACCAGTCAATTTGATCTAAACTTGAGGCGCCAAGGGCGGTTACTTCTCAAGGCGGTTGTAGAATACCTGGGAACTGCTAGTGAATTCACTGGTAAGCTACTGGCTATTTAGCTTGATAATGTACTGATTTTTTTGCAGAGCCTGAGATCACGCTGGTGTTGTCCCCCGTGGTCACGGTTCCTCGACATGACGAACGCTCGTCTCGTTTCGTAGGTAAGTAGTGGTCTTCTCAACTGTCCCCCGTCCTTATCTTACGTCCCTGGTGTAGCTACTATTCCGACAATCGGTGACGCCATCGAAGCACTGAATGGACTCTGCGATGATCTTACAGAGACGCTGAAACAAATAGCCGACTTGTCTGCTGAGTTGTCGTCGCGGGATCATATTCGAGTCGACAACATCCAAGATGTACGCCTGCGCGTCTATCTTGAGTTTTTTCCGATTTTTGACCATTTCTGCAGATCGTTAGCGTATCTGACCCTGTTTTCCTGCAAGATCTAGACATTGCGCAGAAGAGGTCCTTGATATTCAGAGAGTATGAGAGACTCAGGAACGAGGCTCAGGAAGAAGTCAAAAATATGCTCGGTGAGGACTGGCTGTTAGATTGCTGTTGCTGGACTGTATTTACACGCGCATGGGCAGGCACTACCGAGATGGTATTACTGTTACTGTGGCGCCATCTGGTGAGCTATGTGGAGCATGACTTGTCGAGCAGTGCTACCTCGGCGCCACCTGTGAACATGAAGAGCACCCTGAGGCTTCTTCCGCTTCCAGACTCGGATTCGTTCAAGGCGAACGCAGGGAAAAAGCTGGTTGGTGCGCTGGCGAGATTATCAGCACTTGACTTGGTAAGTCGATTTGCCTGGGTTGGAGTGGCTTTCGGTGATGGTGATATGCCTTATCAGACGGCGGATACTTTGGGAAGCGAGTGGCAATCATACCAAGGTTATATCGAGATCATGTCGCGGAGGTTAAGGGACACGGTTGGGTTACATGATGCGTTGGAATAGATTTTGTCGGCTTGCTTGGTTGTCGTTTTCTCAAAATTATCGCACTGCAATAACACTATCTGTTCATTCTGTTGACACCCTTAGGCGAGTTGGAGGCCCATATACTGGTGACGCCGAAGGCACTCTTGTAGCGTAGCCTTTGTGCGGCCGCCAAACATTTGTTTTTGTCAATTGTGCTGTACCCTACCCACGTGCAGGACCAGTGAACTAGTTTATAGGATGGAGAGGGATAGGAATTACTTCCTCCTTCCGCCTGCGGTTTAGTTTATTTAATTTCTCATGACTCACCATTATAATATATGTA
>PVXU01000170.1:4040-22002 GCA_002994865.1 Rhizopogon parksii | reverse complement strand
GGATCTGTGAGTCAGATTTTTGAACTCGCCGCATGAACCCCTTCAGCGCCCAACGATTTCGGGCTCGGTGGAGAGAGGGGGTCTTAAACATATCCATTCGTACAGAAAAATGAAATGCTCCGCACTCCAATGGTAACATATAATACAACGGGTCAGTCTAATATAAATATATCCATCGAAAGCAAATGTGAAAATGTGTGGTCAGTCGTAGTGAGTGCAAGAACGCGCCTTCTTGCGTATGTATGTACATGAGAGCTGAAACGAAAACAAATGGTCCGATGGCATCAAAAAAAAAAGTGGAAACAGTGATATCATACAAAGGGTGGTAGTGGTCATGTCATTAGCCGATATAGTGTACGTACGTGAAAGCAAGTCCGTTAATAGATGGTGGGCAGATTTGCAACGGCATTATGAGAGCCCTATCTTGCGGAACATCTCTTCGAGCGTTTTGAATGCAACGGGCTTGACGAGACTTGCCACAAACGAATGTCAATATCGTGTTGGGGAATCGACGATCATGCTTACTATCCACTCATGCCAGCCTCAAACGCCTTGCGTTTGTCTTCGAGCGATGACATCCCAGTCAAAGCTAAAATGACACTTGGCTGTCGACTTTCTCGAACCCTTTCAAGCTCGCGAATCTCGACAGTGGCGCCCAGCCCTGCGAAAGGTGAGCACAGCATTGAACGAATCAGACACTAAACATACCATCAAGGATGGGCATAGACAGATCAAGAAGAACAACGCTGAATTCGGGTAATGAGCCGGGTGCGACCATCTAGATGATATCGACCTACTCGAATGGTCCTTCAGATTCAAAGATGTTGACTCCCTCTCGACCGTCGACTGCCTCGCGATACTCTAAGCCCTGTATAAAGCATGAATAGGTTGTCGCGCTACCAGACGGATGTGTCAAATCACCTTCTTCACCAACCATTTGATACTGAGAAGATCAGCTCGTCAGTCACAACAAATATGATAGAGACTTTTGAGGCACGTACAGCAAACTTCGCAAAATATTGTTGTCCTCAACCACAAGCACTCTTGGGCGAGGGCGAGATAAATCGCGGGAGCGGATTGAGGACTCCAGGAGCATCCCATCTGTGCCAATGATCACTGTGGAATTTGACATGCTCGAGGATGTGCCTTCAGACTCGGGAGTATCCGGATAAGATGGACCATCGGTCTCGCCATCCGGCGACACAGGAGCAAGATTGTCGGTCGCATGAGTGGGAAATGCGTGAGGCGATATGATATGTGAACCCCAATCGATGCTCACTGGGCGAAGCCGCTCTGGACTCGATAGCTCGTCGGTAAGCATAGAGGAGTGGAGAGAGATGCTATCATCTGAGAGCCCACTGGAAGAGCTGGTGCTTGGCAAACGTTGTTGACGTCTTTGTCTGGCGCGAAGCAGTTGTTTCAGCGCCGCACGCAGTCGGAAAGGTCCTCCTGGTTTGTGAACGATGCGGCAGAAGCCGCCGAAGTTCTCGTAGGCACTGCAAATTCCCATGACCCTCGGACTGCCTCTGCTTGAAGACAAGATAATGAACGACCGGCGGTAATCCATTTTCTCAAGGGCAGTAACAACAGGCGACGAGTCTTCGTTTAGGATCACGATGTCGCTCAACTCACCTCCCTCAGTTTGAACTCTGAATCCCCACCAATTCTCGAGGTACTTGCGAAGCACATCGCTGAGCATCTGAATACCTTTCCTCTTGTGCTTAAACCCGAGGAAGGTGACGGCGGGAGAAGGACCATCGAATACAAAGGGAGCGTGAAGAGGACTGGTGCCATCATTCAAGGGTTCGGCCTGGAAAGTGATTTTGATATCCGTACCAACGTTTTCTTCGCTGGATACTTCCACCTTTCCGCCCACGCTGGGAGATTGTACAATACTGTTAACGATCGCGAGGCCTAAGCCTGTTCCAGCTTGCAAAGGGTTCTCCTGGGAAAAGGGATGGAAAAGGTGATTCTAAATACGCTGTCAGTAAATGATGACTGTCAATCCGTTAGAACTATCACCTTCAGGAAATTTTGGCTAATCCCCTGGCAAGCTGTCAGCATCGAATAAACTTCTGCACCGAACTCACTACCTTTCCCGTATCACTGACGCATAGCTCTACCATGTCAGACTCTTCGCCTGAGTCAGAAACTTGGCGTAAAGATACATGAACATAACCATCCTGTGCGGTGATGAGGAGCACTCGAAACGGGCGTTTAGTCATACTTACTGATGTGAACTTCAGGCTATTTCCGAAAAGATTCATCAATACCCTGCGAATGCCACCTTTGTCGCACTTCAACACCCATCCCTGCACGATAGTTAGCGATTAGTGGGTATGAGACACTTAAGAGGACTTACGCCTTCACGACGGTCGATGTCGACAATAATCTCCACGTGCTTCGAAGAGGCTGGAGCAGCCATGACACTTGAAGATCGCTGTTCCATAGCTGGTGCATAAACGCTCCCAATTTCTGACTCGCGAGTGGCTGATGTGCGGGCGCAGTAACCGATCCAAGATCCATCGATCGCCTCTTCAACAAGTTGTTCGAGATCCACTCTACATGTCAGATCATGAGTCGCAGCATGTATAAAGCCTATTATAACTCACACGCTCCTTGTGATAACGTTGTCCACGCCACCTGACTTCATATTGCCGCTGAGTTTCGTGAAATCAAGGACGTGGTTCACCGTTTCAACAAGTGAGGTCCCGCACGCCTGGACGGTGTGCAGGAACGAAGTCTGGCTGTGACTTAACGAAGTATCGGAAAGCAATTCGGCCGCAGCCAGAATCTACGCAATTCCATCAGGAAGAAGGCATACCAGCAAAAAGTCAAGCCTTACCCCATGCAAAGGCGTACGAAGCTCGTGAGAGATGCTTCCAAGAAGAATTAGTAACACTACCTGTAAAAGTGAAGCGTGCACCAAACTTGGAAATGAATAGACTCTTTGCTTGGTCAGCCAACATCATCCTCCTCTTGAGGACAGCGGAAAGAATAATAACACCTATTCTCTCTGAGTAATTAATTTCGATGAACCTCGGGGGACTAACCTATAGCGCGCAGATACGACAGTTCATGTCCCTCGAGCTGATAATAAAGTCAGAATAGAGACATTTCACTGGCTGAAATCTTACAAATCGTCGCGATGGATCAGTGGCATTATAAGCGCAGATCAAGGCAAATGGCCGCTTGTCGATATTGAAAACAGGTACAGCTAGCGGTCATGACATCAGTAGACTAGAAGAGCTTCAATAGAAACAAATACGTACTGAGTGCATACTGTATATGCGTCGGAATGAAAGGACGGAAGCACACTGGCAGAATGCCTTCAGAAACCTTTCCGTCAGGGTATTGGTCAAAGAATGTGTTTAGTTTGTGGTATTCATCCGCCGTCAGTGTGCGAGATGTTGGTCGGGATTGTGTCTCTCCGCGATGCATGGCAACAGATATTGTTGCTTCGGCACTAAGCGTCTCGAGTACTTCGCAGTGTGAAACGTCCATGACTACCACTTCATCGACATCTAAAGTGCGTTTGACAAGTCTGGCGGCACGATCGTACACTCTGTCCATGGACGCATTAGCGTAGGGATCATCTGTGATCGCATCTTTCTGGTCAATCTCAAGGCACTCTCGACTAAATTGCTCCATCTAAGATGCGGTGAGTTCACATACAGCAAATAGTGCTAAGGAAGATGATACTCGCCGAAGTTTGGATTTTATCTCGTATACGCAATTGGATCTAGGGTAAATTACGGATAAATTAAATCAGGGGGTAGAAGCACATCCAGCTCACTTTGTCGCGCCACAATTCCATTTCACGCATCACAACGGCCTAGAGCTCGCGTTAGTGGGTTCAAATTCGACTAAACTGGAGTACACGTGCCGCAAATTCCTTCAGAGTATGTCGTTGACGAGGGGCGAAATCCTGACGCGGTGAATCATCAATCAAAGAAAGACTGCGAGGCAACTCATGTCAACCCCGGATATCAAGTAGATAGCGACACAAGTTACCTGCCAATGTTGAATCCATCGGAGGTTCTCAGCGGAGCCCCAGCATAGAACCGAACGTTCGGAAATCCGGTAACCAGCGGCTACGTCATTCGGCACATTCGTCAGATAAACGTGGCAAGGTTTCGCGGCAAGGTCATACTAACATTTTTGACAAACCGCCAATCTAACTTCGTGTCCAAGATGACAGTCGGTTCATCACCCCTGCGGCAGATAAGGTACAGAGTCTCGTGAGAATATAGATCCATACCTTTGCAGTATAGCGTGCGCACAGAAGGATGTCAGTCTTGCACTGCGCTTTAACGTCATTCCACCTGCAAAAGGGTTAAATGTGTACGTGAATGATATGAATTGAGAACCATACACTGTGACTTGAACCATCTGTAATTATGATTAGCGACAAATCCACGTTGAATTGAAACCAATACTCACTGTTCTGTGCCGTCGATTAGGGATATATACACGCATTTCGTATTAAAAACGAGTTTGACCAGATGCGCAATACGATCGAAGTTAATATCGGGGCCAGTGTTCCAGAGGTTAAACCTGTTTCACATGCTTGCTGAGCTGACCTCCAAAGGATGAAAAACGGACAATACTTGTATAGAGCGCGTCTTCGCTCGAGCTCATCTGGAGGGTTCGGCGGCGCTAGGTAGCCAAGATCTCGGAACATCTGTTCCTCCTTCGCAGACCGTTCAGCACGAAAACTATTGACCGAGTCAGATACTGATCGTCCTCCTGGTAAGCCACGATCTCGACCGTTGCTTTCGGGCAAGGGAGAAGAAGTTTGTCTTGTCAAACAAATCCTTCGTGGAAGGGGAGGTGCAGTACAAACAGTGAGTTCCAGATGCCCGTTTTCTCGTCTGTGATTTGCATAGTCCTGCCAAAGTTGAGTGGAGTCTTGGGAATGATGCGATTCTTTGTCTGAAGTTGTACTGACTGCGGTGAAGTAATCGCCTTCTTCTGTCGGCTCAGGCGAGTAACTACGCTGCAGTGGAACAGGGACTGGTGGAGGCTCTCCCTCGGATATGATGCGTAGGGGGGTTCTGGGTAATGATCCAGGCAGGGAGGGCACGGTTGATTCATCTTCGACATCTTGAGTACCTTCCCAAAAGCTACCTACGCGGATTCGAGACATGCCAGGCGTAGATGGATGCGCCGGGGGACTGCCGGCAGTGGGATGCGATCCTGGTATTGCTGCATGCACGCCTCGCATTGGATCAGTTAGCTCATGCTCAGGAGACGGCAGCGCAAGAGGAGACAAATTAACGCGTGCTGCTGCCCATCGCATGGTTGCAGCTGCTGCGGTTGCTTCTGGACTAATATTGAAAGTCTGTGTCCCATCTAAAGGCAGATGCATCGGCTGGGTTCCTGCTGTGTGACGCAGATCTGTGAATGACTTGCGGAATCTGCGACCACTGAGCGACGATGGCTTAGGAGGGT
The DNA here is from genome assembly GCA_002994865.1 of Rhizopogon parksii. Lineage (NCBI taxonomy): Eukaryota > Fungi > Basidiomycota > Agaricomycetes > Boletales > Rhizopogonaceae > Rhizopogon > Rhizopogon parksii. Next base: position 16,548 of record PVXU01000170.1, on the reverse strand, counting down.
TCTTTGACGATAGCGTGTTAGGGAAAACGTGTGATGGAAAATCTAGGACAATCACCGCTTTCTCTGGAGCGGACTTGGACTCTGTCTGATTGACATTGTCGTAGGACACTGGCGAAACAAAAGCGCGGTAGGCGAGCGACACAGCTGTCATCGAAGGAACCGATTCGACGGCGATCGTTGCAGGATCACGGCTTACCACGAAGTCTCGTCGGGAAGCCTCATGCAGAAGAGGAGGAGACGATATTGAACGGGGGTGATGAGGCGTTCGTTGAGGATGCCATTGACCCATTGCGTAAGCGGTCATAAAAGTAGCCCAGTCGTGATCGCCCCCGTCTGTATTGGAGTGAGTTTCGCCAGGGGTGCTTGCCGGCGCAAGAGTTTCACAAGGACTGCGAGCGGGGGCTGAGTGAGTTGATACCGTTGTGAGGACTCGGAATGTACGTGGATTAAAACGAGAAAGACGCACCCATGTCCGCATGGCATGCATCAAATGGCTTTATGGATAAATCATCTGTATCTTGAGTATTATCTACATCGTTGAGATAAATCTGTTGCGGTAATTAATGACACGAAGAGCATCTAAGGGAGATACTTACGCGAGGATCCGGGCTCGTGGCCACGGTGGTGTGGTTGGTATGGCCAGCATCAAAATGCGGCGGCTGCGGTGCAGGTGGGAGGTACGTTAGGGCACTTTCTGCAATAGAGACAGTTGCTGGTCGTGCCAGGCGTCGATTCTGCTCCGTCACCTTGGGCAAACGGGGGATGGGCATTTGAAATGCTGATGGCACAGGAAAGGGTTTTCCGAGAGGTAGCGATGGTGAATGTAAATGTGGTGCTGTATCTGTTATTACCGAGAATTCCATGACAATTCAAGGTATTAGTATGGTTGCACCGCGTGTCTTCCAAGTAGTCGTGAACGAATTACTAGGTACAGCTACGCGACGATCACTGACTGGACACTGTAGTCATTACCCGGAGGATGCTGAAAGAGGAAATTAGCCGAGATTCAAGAAATAACACACACGCACAACAACACCAGCAATGGTTTTAAGGACAGAACGTCCAGCACCGTCGACGGTGGTGATGGTGATGAGTAGAGACGATTTGTTGATGATTGAGTCTCTTAATGTCGAAGAAGGGTTATTGACCTGCTGACTAAGCGCTCCAAACCCACTCCAACTAGTCTCGGCACCAGGCTTGTTTTTACTATATTAGGTCAGGAACCGGGGCAAAACCGCTAAATCACCTTACTAAGCGCCGCACCAAAGTGACGTCAGATTATATTCTCGTAATGAAATGAATGAATACTATTTGAGTGGTCATCGATCTTTTCGGCTAATGTCATGATGTGCCAACTTTATTAACGCGCTATACATCCATAGCTACGAGTAAACTCCACATGTACAACGGTAGAGTCAAGTTGTCGTTCTGGTCTGACAGGGCCTCGAGCGTACAGGACAGTGTGACCACAATGGTATAACGCAATATCTGTAGTTCATAAGTCGGGGATTGCATCAGAAACAGAGAAACTCACCGAAAAGTCTTCTGTAAGTCCGCAGAGCCGTAGCAGCCAGACGCATCCCACAAGGGACAGTACAAATGCAGCACTGCCTTCTAGGGTCTTGGAAGACGCTGGAGACCAACGGTGCCGACCAATGCGTTTTCCGACTATAGATGCCTAAATCCCATATAAGTTCAATACAGTCATCGAAAAATGGAATAAAATACTGACCAGAGCGTCACCAACACCCAAGGCGAGGATCCCAGTATACTGTAGCAACCGAGATGGCCTACAATGATAATTCAAATCCTTCCTGAAAATTTATTAAATCAAAACCATACTCTTCAAGCCAAAGTGAGCCTGCGCAGCCAGTAAGCAGATAGAAGTGACTGAGGATAGCAGTTCCGCTGTCCTTTTGATCAAGGAATTCGTTCATAAAAAGATGCACAGCAGCGCCGAACGGATAAATGGCAAAATATCTGACATATTCTGCAAAGATAAAGAGCGCAAAGGCTGCGCTGAAGGACAGGTGAGTGAATGCGGGCTGCATAAAATTGTGCGTAAGACCACTGTATCATAGGATGAGCAACATGAAGCTACTCACGTCAACAGCAACGCCAGGTAGAAACATGACAACGGCCAATGCGTGGAAGAACTTGCGCCTTGCATTAACGCCGAGGGTCGGAACATGCTTATCTGCAGCATCTAACAATTCCGTCGCGACTTGTGAACTATTAGACAAGTTAGGGAGATTAGGCAAGTTGGGGAATGTGAGTCCCAGTGCAGTAGTGGGAGCGGACGGTGTTGCTGAGAATTCCACGTGTGGCTTCTGGCTCGAGTTCGCGGCGAACGGAACAATCACATTATCCTGCGTTCCCCCACTCGTGTTTCTATGCCTGTACCGTCTTGACCTCGATAATTGTCGATTCCATCCAGCAACGCTGATGCTTCCGAGAAGCGCCCAGTATGCAAGAAGCATGGGTCGACTCCACTTCTTACGCCCCTCAAGGAGCCAAAAGATAGTCCACAGCCACGGATTCCTACGTCCGAGGTTCCACCACGTCCAAGAACCAATAAGCCCAACTACAATGATTACGGTTCCTGCATAGAAACCCGCGGCAAGAGCGCGTCGATGCCGTTGCTTCTCCTGTGGGAATCGAAGACGCCTCACGGGGCGTTGTGCGATATGCCTTGAAAGGGCGAGAAGTGGAGAAAGCAGGAAGCCAGTAATGAAGGAACCCGCGATCAATGCAATCTGGAAAATGAGGAGGGGTGTCGGTAGGCGATATGTCTCGATGAAAGGCGCTGATTTCGGCCATATCTTAGCAAGATATCAGTGGAATTTTTTTTCGGCTGAACCTTAACAGACCTTCGCTCTCGTCAATCCTAGGAGTTCCATGGCCAAGGACAGCCCGCCGAAGCAAACAAGGGCCAATTCACCAAGGGTAAACCCACCGTGCGCTAGGCGAAGGGCAATATACAAGCAAAATTGGTAGAACAATGAGCCGATGCCAATATCGAGATAGCTGATATCTGGTAAAATAAGTATAAACGTCTTCTCAGTAAGATTTAAGATAGATTAATTCACTTCGCCATATAGGGATCTCCGCGAGCGCAAGAAGATACCGAACTATAACAACCAACGCAGTCACTCCAAAAGCGAAGAGCACGTAAAACCATGTCCTACGCGTTTCACTGCGAGGAACAGAGCAGCGCTCTCCCTCAGGGACACTAGGACGTCCGCGATAGCGCGTCTCAAAGGCCCACGAAGAACATACTTGAGCCAATAGGATGAACGAGCACATTGTGGAGTAATCCACTAGGCCGCGACGAGACTGTATGAGGGCGTCGATAGCGGAAGCGGGTGAACGAGGGTTGTGGAGTACACTGGGAGCTTCTATCAACCAATGAGGGGGGAGGGAATTTGGGTCAGACGAAGTCGAGTGTGCATGCCGCAAAGCTGAGTACAGTAATCCTAGGGTAAGCATGGGTGGTAGTAGGAGCCCTGTGAGGACACCATCGTTGGAGGACTCTCTGTGGGAAGTTAATTCCAGTGAAAACATACACCTAGAAAACGACGTGCCTGTAGTTCTTTGGAACACTCATCCAGATGAAACTGAAGCGCGGTTTAACTGTAGGTGTTAACATGGAACCACTGCGCCTGATTTCCCGAGTTTCAGTACGAGGGGATGCTGCACGACGAGACTGAGAATCTGGAACTGAGGGTGCAGTGGTGTTAGAGTACGGTAGCGTAGTGTGCACGCGTATAATGTAGAGTACGGCTGTAATAAGCAGGATATACATTTCTGCACCCAAAACATTAGTACTGAAACAGAGCTTCGGAGTCAGACAATAGATTCACCTATGGACATTGAAGCGTCGACAGTGTGAAGTGTGTCATCAGAGAGTTTGCCGTTGAAAAAAGCCAAGGATCCAATGAGAAGAAGTGATTCTCCCATATATCTAGTGTCCATGCAGAATGTCCAAGTGCCAAGGAAAGGGATGCAAAGGCTTGAAGAAATCATTGCTGGAAATAGAGTGTGCACGACTGGTAGTGGCTTCTGCCGCTGTGGAAATGAAGAAGCAGAAGGTGAAAATGCTCCATTGGTTGGATTGTTGAGATTTTGTGGGTGAGGTGAGCGTGAACGAGTGAACGACATTCTTCGCTGCAATGAACCCGTTTGCTTTCCCTCGTTCGAGTAATCAAGAGTCATGGGGCCAGACGCCTGTTGGGAAGATGTCCGCTTCCTGGAACTGTCTCGGACGTCCCTTTTGAGGCTTTTTTGGGATGGACGACGGCCTCGAATCCCTTGAGGCTCATCGTCTGAGTCTTCCTCAGCTGTTTCATCGCCTGACTGATCGCTGAGTAAGCTGTGTGAGCCTTACTCTGACCTAAGTTGGACAACAATTCCTACCTCGAAGATCCGCCGTGATAGGTTGAGCTCAATTCTACATTAGTAGGGTCCAGTCGGACTACTGCTGATGGTCCGACTGAGACTGGGGGACGTCTCGTAGTTCTAGCACTCAAAAATCGTTTTCTCGGCGGGTCCGCACGCCCAGATACATTTCGTGCAGATGGCGGAGAAGGCGAAGAGTTTGAGCGCGGCAGTTTGGCGAATAGCCTGGGGAAACCAGTAATACTTGAAGTTCTTGGTTATTGGCTAGTCGGACTGTCGGAGTGAGGAAACAGCCTAATTAGTAACATGGACAAGCAAAAACCGCCAAGCGCCCATTATGGCACAGGATTGCAAATTGGGACCCGCGCGGATCCACATCGCGTCCATCTCACTGAACCAACTTGAACCACTCGAGCGCGCGTTTCGTCTCTTGCTTATTATCTCAGATCACTATGGCCGATGAACAACGCGTTGTTTATCTGGAAGATATCGAAACCACCGTGTCCTCAACTTCTAAGGCGGAAAACACCCCCGTTACACCAAGTGCATCACAAGATGCCGTCAAGCCTGTCAAGGTCACAGTGAAAACAACAGAGGCAACGGGAGCCGTGAAAAGGCAGCGCACCCTTATGGACATGCTTTCTGAACCGCCTAGCGGAAAAAGCGCAGGACCAGCAGCCAAGAAGCTGAAGTTGACCGCGTCATCGACAAGTTCCGGCTCTGCCAAAATTGCCGTTGTCGGTGTCCAGCGCTTAAATGCGATACCTTTCTCCCTGTCTCAATACATAGAGTCAATTCCGGAGGATCACAGGCAATTGCTAAAGCTGGAATGCGAATGCATGGGCAAGAGTTGGTGCGTACGGCGTTCACATAACAACAGCTCCTTCTGTTTCTGATGAGACATGGTGATATTATATTATCCCCTAACGCCGAACCATTGTCCAGGTTGAAACTTCTCAAGGAAGAGATCAAAAAGCCTTATTTTATCTCCCTGAAGAAGTTTTTGTGGGAGGAAGGTGTCCATGGCCCCGACAATAGTGCCAAATCTCTCAAAGTGTACCCTTCTCGTGCGTTGCCCCTTGCGAAGGCAGTGCGGCGATTTACTGATTTCCATGGACAGCAAAAAATATCTATGCATGGTCCAATACTCCGCTCGGAAAGGTGAAGGTCGTAATCATTGGCCAGGACCCTTACCACGGTCCGAATCAAGCCCATGGTAAGCCGCATACCGCTAAAATCTCGGCCCCTCCCGTTGAACTTACATGGGCGTCACACGACTTCAGGCCTCTGTTTCTCCGTCCCCAAGGGCGTCGCCGTGCCGCCTTCTTTGAGAAACGTGGGTATAATCTCTCACCGGTGATTGATTACCATGCCTCATTCCTGCGTTTCTAGATTTACGCTGAGATTAGGGCCGAATTCCCCGAATTCGAACCTCCTAAGCATGGGTAAGCATTAGATAAGGTCGACGTCCCGAATGATATACTAATACCGGCTTCTGGGTGATAATCAGCAACCTCTCGGCGTGGGCTGAAAATGGTGTCCTCATGTTAAACACCTGTCTCACTGTAAGGGCAAACCAAGCAGGCTCCCATTCCGGCAAGGGATGGGAAGAATTCACTGACAAAGTTGTTGACGTGGTTGATAAGTATGGCGGTGCCAACCTTTCGTCTGGTGCTGATCCCGACATGAACGGCATCGGGCGCGGTGTGGTATTCTTGGCTTGGGGGTCATGGGCATCAAAACGTGTGGCCAAACTCAACAAGGTCAATTCATTAAGGCCCAGTCGAGTGACGTTCAAATGCTGACTAGATGTACCCAGATGAAACACTTGATTCTTACTAGCGCTGTGCGTCTCGATAGGATTGAGTTTGGTTGTATTTTGGCTAACATCTGAAGCAGCACCCTTCGCCCTTCAGCGCCCATAAGGGCTTCCTGGGCAACGGTCATTTCAAGGCTGCGAATGACTGGCTCGAGAAGAAATATGGACCTGACGGCAGAGTCAACTGGTGCGATCTGAATGCTGCGGCCAATTGAACTGAGTAGCGCATGAAACCCACGATACACGATACCACACTCGTTAATACCTGCAGGACATAGCCTGTGCATATTGTATATACTGCGTAGTTTTCGCTAGTGGGTCTGAACAACATGACGTTCTCATGAGCGCGTTCAAGGCGGTTGTAATGATACAGGTACATAGATTTGGACAAAAATAAATTTAATTAATTACTTCATGAGGGAGTCTACAATACATTGTACTCGCACATCGCACTCGACAGAAATTATAATGATTGAAACTCAAGGACATCGGATCGATTAAGAGAACAATCCAAGGATAGTTTGATTGCGACTGCGTTTCGGAATGTTGCTATTCATTCCGGTACTACTATTGATGTAGAAATGGACTATAGAACAGAGGAGGAGAGCCCCGCCGACATCGCATCGTCATTGTCTTCGTAAGCTTCATCATGGTGTACGAGTCGAGGCAAGTTACCGGAGAATTACTTATGGTAGTCTCGTTTCCGCCGTTCTAGAGCACGTCTTCTGGAACCGAGATTATACTTATGGCGGCCTAGGGAACCAATCGGTCTCAATGGTTTCATCACCCGGATGCGGTACTAATGTTTAGGCAACCATTTAGCTTGCACCCGGGACAATAAGTAAAGTCCAGGAAAGCCCTTTCTTCAAGAATCCCTACGAGCTTCTAGGATTGAATATATTGGCAGCCAACAATAGTTAGTCATACCTATCGTGGTCACAAAATAATCACATGTTGCTAAAAGTTTTCAATCACATCAAGCACGGACGCCACAATCAGATGCGGCAGAACGTGACGGTAAACAAGGCGACTGCACTGGCGCAAGTTACGCCACCCATCCTGGAGCAGGAAAGTGAAGAAGCCTCTGATGCGTGGTCGCCAGCAAAACACGGATCTTTTATCTGATTACTAAATGTGGTCCGGAGTCAGCCGCCCGTGGCTGTGCGGTGCCTCTGTCACCTTATTTGCTTCAAGAGGAAATAGCTGAACCTAATTTGGAAAACGTGGTTCAGTCATCAATGAGTCATCGTCGACTCAAACCTATTCGAACCGACTCAACCGCAATGAATCGTGCTTGGGTCCGACCATCGGAATTGCCAGCACCGAGGAATTGAAGCTATTACATGGAAAGAATATTTTAGCAGATAACTGCGTGTACATCTATTGTAAAATTGACTATTGAATAAGCGGCGCAGAGAGTTCGCGAACGATAGCGATACAGACGTTTGTTAAAAAATCGGAGCAAAGATGCATCCTGCTGAGGTCATGCGAGAAGTGGACTTGTAGTACAAAAGACCGGGATAGATAACAGAATATTAAAAAGTGTAAGACGGAAAACAACAATAGCGATTGAACGGTCACCGAAGAGCGTTTGGATGCTTGCCGTGGGAGATATAATGGGAACGTGGATCCTGCGGAGAGGGTGCTGGAGGCGATGCTAGGCGCACTGCCTGCTGGTGCGGTGGGGGACTCGGAAGGTGCAAATCAGCACCTAACGATCTGAATCCCGACGGCTCGTTGCGCCTCTGTTGGTACGCTATTGACGTATGTGGCAGGGACGGGCGCTGCTGGGTGTGGTTTTGGGGTGAATGAATAGGATGTTGAGACGGTGGAGGCATGCTATGTTCGGGGTTGAATTGCGACGGTTGTTGATATGAATAGGGATAGTGTGGACTTTCTCGCACGTCGCATAGCAGGTAGTTCATGTCATTATATCCGGTCGCAATAGGCCTATCAGCTGCTTGCGTGTAGGCTGGCTGTATGGGGTGGGCGGAAACGCTACTTGAAATCATAGAACGGGGAGGTGGTGGCATGGGATTTGAAAAAGTGAATTGATGCGGGCTTTTCTGCGACATGGATGGTGGCACAGGACGAAGATTATAGGAAGCGGAGGATGTAGATGAGACATGAGAGGCCTGTGATTGTTGGTCGCCCATCATAAAACTTTCTTCCCAGTGACCGTCCATTACTGGAGGAGTGCGCATGTTACCGCTAACAACGGACGGAGAAGCGGATTCCGAGCGTTCTGGAGAAGGTGATGCACCGACAGGGGAAGATTCGCGGCTTTTTGAAGATGTGGAATGTGCGGCAATGGGAGTGGACTCTAGAGACTTTGGTTTGTCCTTTCCTGTCGGACCCTTTCCGAGAGATGGGCGGTTAGCTGCAGGTAAATTGAGTGCAGCTCTTAAGCAGTTATTCTCTTCCTCCAGCTCCGATACTCGTAACTCCAAAGCCTGGAAAAGGGGAGTGAAATTAGATGATGATTGGAAATAGAAGTTGGATAAAAATGCCGCACCTGCAGATGGGCAGCTCGCCGTGCACGAAATGCTCTCTGGACGTCCCTGGCTCGATTAGGAGGGAGATTATCGTTACGCTTGCGTCCACGCTTTGAAGACATTTAAATTTAAAAGTGAGTTGGGGTGAAAACGCAAGAGGAGATGACGGCGGGGAGGAAAGGATCTAAAGAGAGGGAAGGTAGGAGAACATATAAAAAGGGACCTTTTCATCGGGCAAACAGATCTTGTGTATCACGCCCCCCATTCGATTCCTATTCGATCGGTCATAGACTGGGCCCTGGCTGGGCCAGACCTACTTTTTTGGCTCCGAACCGATCTCCGCACAAACTCAGTTTTTGTGCCGTTTCGGCATGAAGTGTGCGCCAGTTTACCGTTGTCATGATTCGTCCTAGCAAGCCTACTTCAGCCACGTCAATTCATTCTTTGGCTAATATTTCTTCATCGTGAGCTGGGTTGCATTGATCGCGTGGACGATCGATCGCCCCTCCCTTTGTATACTTCCGGACAAGGCTTCTCCCGCTGCTTCAAGTACTTTTGAGGGTTTTGCTGACGGCCCTGCCTGAGTTCGGGACCTTGTGACTTTTCTGGGGGATCCTCGATCCCAACTATGGTCGAGTCTTGTCCCTCTCTTCTCATTCCCAGCAGGGAGTACCCGGATGGAAACAAATTCCCTCATTTTGACGACGTCCTTCAAATCACAGGGGGTCGATACGGTTTTAGCGTGACCATGTAAGCTCCACGATACCAGGTCCAGAGCGGCACCAGCCCCGGTGAGTCATCTATGCAAGGCGTCATTGTCGAGCGGACATCGCAAATAACGACAACAGATAACAAGAAGATCTTCTGAATCTGAATCAAAGCTCTTCAAGAAAACGGTGGCATTAAGATTAAGTTACACTATGGGAGCCTATGCGAGCATGACAAATTGTCAAAGCTTCAAAAATGTGTCAAGGTGGAAGCCGCGGGACCGTCATCGAGTAACCACTTCCTTAACTTCCTTCGATAGCACATTAAGTGCGCCCCATCGCTCGCTGTTCCTTCCGTGCGGTAGCTTTGTCCTTATCTCGGCGGGAAAACAATTTGTTACGTGGTGCAGCATCCCGCGCGAGTTTCTTGTTGGCCGATTTATTTTGCTCAACATAGGACATGTGTTGGGCACCACTGAGTGCCGTAAGTGACCCTGTCGTTCGCTGGGCTCCTGGAAATCTTGTAGGGCCAAAGTCCTTGGATGTCACTGTTCCTGCCAAGTCTCCCTCATTTCCCCGAATGTCCGTCCCCAGGTCAGCCTCGCTCTCGTTGGCTAGCAGCACCGATGATATCAGCTCGATCTGCTCATCCTTCGTCTTGTAAACCAAACCCTCGAGGTCCTCAAGTCCGTCCAGGTGTGTAATAACCTTAAATGCATAGCCCTGGTCGATGAGAAACTGCTGGCGTTTTGTGCTGTAAAACATCTCCTGGGTATCTTTGGAAACAAGAGAGTAGAAGAAGGCATTGAAGCCTTCGTCATTACGCCGCTTTGCCCGTAAGATACGACCTTTGTCATCATCATTCGTATCAATGTGCTTTGTTTGTATAGAGACATTACATACCCAAGCGCTGCGCTTCTTGTCGCCGTGACCCGAAGTGTGAACTAATTTGGATGAGGCACGTAGCCTCTGGCAGATCTATGGACGTATCGCCAACCTGTGCAAGGGACATCAACGGGGAGGCCCTTTCTTGTCGCTGCCGTAAAGCGTACCTTGGACAAGAAAATAGTGTTTACGTTGGAGTCATGCTGAAACCATTGCAACACGCGCATCCGCTCAACTTGGCCTGTGCCACCATGGATGTAAGGTTTCCCAAGTTTTTTGGCGTACGCCTGGAATACTTGAGAGAGGACATAGCAAAGATGTGGAATAATCTTACCTCAAGCGCATACACATTGTCAGAAAAGACAATGACTTTGTCTCCTCTTGCCTCGTGGAATTTGATGAGGAACTGGCACGCTTGAAATTTCTTCGGATTCATACAATAAAGCAGCATACGCTTCCGAGATTGCTCCCGGAGATACTCCTTGTAGAATTCAGGAGTCATAGGACACCAAACCTCGGCACACTTATGAAAGGGCGATTTGCATCAGTTCCAGCACCAGTATAGTAAGTATAACGGTACAAAACCTACCTGGACATTGGCAATATGTCCCTTGGCAGCAAGGTCCATCCAATTGGCCTCATATAGTTTAGGTCCAATCATGTAGTTGAGATCGGCAATCTTGTCGTCCTCACGTACAAGGGTCGCTGAGATCAGAATGAAGTTAGTGAGTGGTTCTGTATTCGCCATCAACGCCACTGAAGGAACCCACCTGTCAAGCCAAGCTTCGAGTGCGCTTTGATTGTTGTGACAACGCGGCGGAACATGGCTGCTGGCACAACGTGCACTTCATCTAACAGAATGAACCCCCATTCGCGTGAACACAAAAACTCCATCATCTTCTTGGAGTCATGGGACCTATTGTGTGTGTTTGCGACCATGGAATACGTCGATACAATAATACCACTTTCTCCGGCGAACTACACGAAGTTCTTGACATCAGAATCCAAGAATGTATATGTGAGGACAGACTCACCTTCTCTTTCTGATCTGCGGTGAAAACGGCAATTTGGCGATCCGTCACATTCGACCACTGCATGAATTGCTGCTTCCATTGCATGACAGACACGCTGCAAAGAAAAAAATTTGATGAGAATGTTGATACCGCGGTATCATTAAAATCAGACGCACGAAGAAGTACACAGTACCAGACACGACTTTTTAATCGTGCAGGCTGCTGTAATCCCCACGAGGGTTTTTCCCGCCCCACACGGAAGTACAATGATTCCAGAACGTGCACGGCTGACTCCACAAGTCAGAAAGAGACCTAGACCACTAAAATCACGACCTTACCCATTTCCGAACATCTTACTCAAACTTGTCTCTTGATATGGTCGAATTACGGTTGACGGTTTGAGGTCAATGTCCAGATTTGCATTGACCGTGTCGTTCCTGAAGTCATATTCTTCGAGCATTGGATATTCGAGCTCATTACACCGTTTCTTGACGTCCTGAAAGGAACCCGTGAGAAATCAGAGGCTATCAAAAAGTCTAGAACTCACATCAATCTTAGCGTCGTCAATCTCGAAGGCGTGGACATTATCATCATCTTCATCAATTTCATCTGCGGGAATAATGATGAGAAGTCCCGCCGACAAAAACGCGAACCTCACCGTTGTCAACACCAACAATTGAGGTGAAAAGGTCAGCATCTGCAGCTCCTCCGGGTGCGGATGTTCCGGCCCTGGTGGTCACAGTGTCATCCTTCTTCTTCTCAGCTTCCTTTGTTCCAGGGATCACAAGATTGCCTTTCACAGGAGCTTTGGTTGTTGTGAAGGTGGCGGCTTTGATACTATTGTCCATTTGCTGAGTAACCACTCGTGCTTCGCGTATCACTTTGTCTTTCAAAAGGAGCTGAAGAGTTTCCGGGTGGCTGCTCTCCACAAAATACTTGTTATGCTTTAGCACAAGCTTAACTTTCCCGTAAGACAGTGTCCGCTCCCGGATGAAGTTAATGATGGTATCTGGCACCGGTACCTTGTATTTTGATGAAGCTCGGTTTTGGATTACATCCCCATGAGACGTACCTTGGACAGCCGGTTCAACACCTTTAAATGGGTCAGTATACTCAAGCCACGCAAGGACCTTGGTGCACACGAACTTCAATAATATCTTCGGTCTGCAACCCGACCGATACAGCAGCATA
>PVXU01000148.1:0-11384 GCA_002994865.1 Rhizopogon parksii | reverse complement strand
AATGTAAAATCAGATCTGGTCTATCGATTTGAAATCGGCCGTAATCATGTCCTGTGGGCGTTAAGTTTGGAGATTATACTAATACTTATTAACCAGCAGCCCTTATTCCGCAGAAATCCCAAACCTATAAACACGCTTCGTCCTACCACCTGTCTGGTTTGCACACACCGCCTCGTGTCTTCTCTTTTGTCGGTGTTTGTATTTAACAACCTCGTTCATTCAACGGTCCTGATCAGTTTGTTCAAAACTCACATCTCCCTTTTAAACGCACAGTTCAATATGAACTTCATCAGCCTTTTCAAGATGCTTCTAAAAATCCTCCGACGCATTACTCTAAGAACGCGCCAGATTCAATCATCATCTCTAGACGATGAGACATGGCGTCAGAGGTGTGCCCTGTTCATCACATCGTGATGTCGGATTGACTGACTCGTTCGCATAGAGTCCGTAACTTGACTGGGCAACTTTGCAATATCTCGCAGTACCCAACGGCGTGTGGAGGATACAGTGACGTATGGAAGTGCGATTGGATCAAGGATGGCACTGTTGTGAAGGTCATTCGGCGCCTCCGACTCAACGTTTGATAGTTGAACGTTTACCCAGGTCGCTGCCAAGGCTATCAGACGACAAGGTACTAGCGACGATGCCCTTAGCGAAGCACTCAAGGTTTGCCCACTTAACGTTCAAAAGGCATTTATGAGAACAATACTCACAGAGAGGTAAACGAGAACTCGAAGTCTGGATTAGGCTTCAACACGACCACGTCTTGCCGCTGTATGGAGTTGCCTACGAGTTTCTACCAGGAACGACTGCGATGGTCTGTCCGTGGCTTGAAAATGGAACAGTCACCGACTTCATGGCTTCGCGCCGTGATTTGAATGGATGTCATCGCCTGCAGTTGGTGAGTCCTAAAACGGAGTTGCATATTTTCAGGATAAATTATTTGCCAGATTAGCGACGTTGCTGCTGGTCTCCGCTACTGTAGGTGCTTTGACCTGCTGAGGAGCATCATACTGAAACTAGTTACTGAAGTACACTCACAAGCTATCGTACATGGCGACCTCACTGGCGTGGGTTTAGTTCAGGCTGTACTTGTTCGTTAGCCGTTGACGAAGCCAACAGTCAAACATTCTTGTTTGTGCACAAGGAAGGGCGTACCTTGCCGATTTCGGTCTTTCCTTGATGCTCGCAGAGCACAATACGGCATGTCATTCCGTGACCGGGGCTGCAAGATGGGCGGCACCAGAACTCATCACTCGTCCTGCGGATATCCGGGATTTGCTTTTATCGCAAAGTGATATGTATTCCTTCGGCTCAATCAAATTTCATGTAAGTCGGACGCTTGACTTCAGTGGCAACGACCAACACAATTTCAGATTTTATCAGGGGTTATACCTTACCATGGATTGTCGAATACTCAAGTGATCATAGCGATTATTAAAGGCGAAAAACCAGCGCGCCCAGATGAACCGCGGATCAGTGATCGACACTGGGACTTTATACAACGGTGTTGGTTGCCATTTGAACGAAGATTTTGTCGCCCGTCTGCTGATGATGCCTGTGACTTCTTGCAATACGACCGGGCCTTATATTTGACTCCACAATAAACGCAATCAATAACTCGCAGCTAACTTCTTGTAACAGTACCTGGTAATATTAATGTCATATCTCCGATCATTCAGATCATTCTATGTTAGTACGCACCTTTCTCTGGGGGGCCAACACATTGAGATGTTGGTGGATGTTCCAGATTTCCATATTTCGTTATCGTAGAGATTCTTGTCCGAAGTCGAAATGCCGCTCATGTTCCATTATACGTAATTCCATTTGTGCGTTGATTATCCCACTGTGAAAATTAGTCAGTGCCGACTAAACAGTCGACTTTAGATTAACGGACTAACCGACTTAACAAAACTTGCTCTCGCAAACTTTTCGTTATCACACGAAATCCTCTTCCTTCACTAGCTGCACACTCAGTGGCACCAGTACGAGTGACCCGAGGACTCGTTCTGTTGGAAAGGAGGTGCATTGAGCGTGACTACTTGGGCAAGCGTGGCATGGGCTCACCTATGTCTATTTCGGCGAATTTGAACACACTGTGAATCGGAGAGTCCTTCGCCAAATGCGAGCTTGTTTGAACTTGATAGTACGAAGTTAATGCAGTATGAGAAAGCAAGAGTTATACTGATACAATTCGGGGTCTTCGAAGATGTGCTGATCCTCGACAATAATATGATACAATGCGAGAAAGCAGAAACATAAATTGTTTCCTAAAGAGAGGAGCACTCGCAACTTGCAAGGTATACGAGTGAATGGGCTTTCGCCGTACGGCGCATGAAGCCTCACTGCTCCACTATATTTCTCTGCAATATACATGCATTAATAGACCCCACATTCAAAGAGGTTGGTGATGTTGCCTATGCGGCGTGCAGATTAGAATCATTAGATGCGGTGATTTGACGACAACATTTAAGAACCTACCAGCCAACTGCCTCTGTTTAATCCATCGAGGTTAATGACATGGGTCCGTCATAGTAGCAGCTCGATGGCTTTGCAGAGAACGAGAGAGAATATCATCCAAGCACATACTTGGATCAGTGACATGGGGCCCGGGTTGTTGGGAGGAGGTAAGACGACTTTAGCAACTACCACTAGAGTCTAGCGCCCTATATCTGGTCAGTTTTCGACCTGATCATAACGAAGCAAGTGAAAGTGAGCTTGCGTGTCTGCGCAGCTCCAAGCTATGGCTATGCTGAGTTGCGGCTCAGGCTGGAAACCTGGAACACCATTAATCAGCAGTCTGCAGAAGGTGGTTTAAAGCGTGGAGCCTTGAGCAATGACCGTTAGAGTCACAAAAGTTTGTCATGGTGATTTTTGAATCTTAGCATTTCGACTTGCGTCAGGTCTCAGAAGCGAGGCACCGAGGAGACTCCAGAGGACCAGAGGACCTCCAGAGTGTCACATATATGGAGTCTGGCAGGTCAAACTCGTGACGATGTCACGATCACTGTCACGGTGATGTCAATCTAGTAATAGCAGAAAGCATCAGGTTTTATCTTCATAACAAGCCCGGTGACCATGCTTTCCGACTCCGATATCGAGGAGCCTGAGGTCACCCTCACTATCAATGAGCACTACGCTAAAGCGTTCGAATACCAGAAAGAGCGCGAGGAGCTCGTAAAATGTACGTCCAAACCTCATTTCATCTGACTTGAAAATCATGTTCTCCCCAAGTAAAAGAAAAATATGGGCCCGATTTTGAAGGGGACGAGGACGAGGAAACCGATTCTGAGGAGGGCGAATCTGAAGACGAACATGGGGAGGAGCTCACGCCTGCTGTAGATGCTGCCATCTTAAGGACGCTGGCAAGGATCAGGAAAAAGGATCCAGCCATTTACAATTCAGAGCAGAGTATCTTTGAAGGTACATAAAACTACGTCTGTCTTTTTGATGCACGCCGGTTCTGATACTTGTTAGAGGAGCAGAAACGCACGGCAGATCGTGCTCCCCAGGTGCAGCGGAAAACGAAGGATAAAGTGAGTTATTCGATATGTTTGTGTGAACATCGTCCCTACACTTAATTGTTGTAGTCGAAGCCTCTTACTATCCGACAAGCAGCTCTTGCGTCCGCTCTCGAAGCTAACACCTCTCGCTCGCCTTCTCCAGAACCACACATACCTACCCACACCGAGGAGCAGCGTCAACTACTTGAGGAAACCCGCGCCGCATTCCACATGGCTGTTGATGAGAGTGACGATGAACATGACGGACTGCTTGTTCCGCGAGAGAAGACCAAGGATGAAATCGAACAAGAAGAAGAGGAATACAGAGAATACCTGAAGCGCGAGGTTGGCCAGGATCTTGAAGGACTTGTAGTGATCGAGAACTCGGGGCTAGCTGCAGGAAATGAGGACGGTGAAGAGGGCCCTGTAGAAAAAAAGGAGAGCAAGAAGAAGAAAAAGGATAGCGTGGCCAAAGGGAAACCCAAGGAAGAGACCGATCAGGAGTTCCTCATGAAGTCAGTAATGCTTTCCTCGTTACTGGAGTTGTTTCTAAATTTCCTCAGCTACATCCTCAACCGCGGATGGATCGACAAATCGACAAGAAGACTACCCACATACAAGGAGATCGTCAAACCCAAGTCGACAAAAGGAAAAGGAAAAGCTAAAGACTCTGAGGCTGAATCTGAGGCTTCAGATGAGGAGCGGGGAGATACTACGGACGGAGAACTACGTGCACATGAATACATCATAGAAGATGAGGATGAGTTCGAGGATATCGCTGATGCTTTCGAGTCTTCATACAATTTCCGTTTCGAAGAACCGTAAGTGCTATGCCTCTCCATTTTATTTACGCTTTATGACGTTTACCTACCAGCGACGCGGCTACTATCAAGAGCTTCCCCCGAACCATCGCCTCCACAGTACGCCGAACTGACACAACTCGCAAAGATGCTCGCGAGCGAAAGAAGCAGCGCCAGGAAGAAGAACTCGAGAAGAAGCGCGAGGAGGTGAGAAGGTTGAAAGCTCTTAAAATGAAGGAAGTTCGCCGAAAACTCGAGCGCATCGGGCGTGAAGCCGGCGTTGAGATTGATCCCAATGCTGAAGGTTAGCTCTACCTCTCGTCACCTTCGTATGAGCTTGACGCTCCAATTATGCAGGCTTCAAGGAGTTTGACCTTGATGCGGATTGGGACCCCGATGCGCACGATAAGCAAATGGCGGGGCTCTATGGCGAGGGTGACGACTCTGATATTGATCAAGAGAAGCCCGTCTGGGACGACGATGTCGATGTCGATGATATCTTCCTGCCTTCGCAGCTCGCTGAATCCTCTTCGTCGTCAAGTAAGAAGAAGAAAAATAAAAATAAAAAGAAGAACAAGGACAAGGACAACAACGAGGACGAAGGAGGAGTGGACATCGATGCTATGGATGCAGATGTCGAGCGCACGTACGATGATGAAGAGGAATGGGATGGTACGGAGGAAATGAGGAGGCGCAAACTCGACGAATACATGGATGAAGTCTACGGACTCGAGTTTAACGATATGGTAGGCCTTTCCCAACCCCTCTCGCAACATTTCATTGACGCGTGTGTTGTCGCAGGTTGCAGGAATGCCTACGCGTTTCAAATACACTACGACCGCACCGCAGACATTCGCGCTCACTCCTGCGGAGGTCCTCATGGCCACCGATCAGGATCTGAATCAATACGTGAGCGTGAAGCGCTATGCGCCGTACCGCGCGGAGAAGTGGGACCATAATCGTGGAGAGCGCCTCAAAGAGTTCAGGGAAAAATTGAAGGAGCGTGTAGGGGACACAGGAACGAGGCACAGGAATGAGGATGCGGCACCGAAGAAACGGCTGGGAAAGAAGGAGCGGCAGAAAAGGAAAGCTGCTGCTGTAGAGGGTGGTGATGTGGATGAGGGGAAGGCGGGAGTTGAGGTAGTGGGGGAGGCTTCTAGTAAGAAGCAAAAAATAATATCCGAGGAGCCGGAAGATGGCGTTGAGCAGCTGGGAGAGAATGGGCTACCCAAAAAGAAGAGGAGAAGGAAACACAAAACGGGCGTTCAGGCTGAGTGATATAGACGGAAGTATGTACCGTCATCACATCTGTGCAAGGAGCAACCATTCTATCATTGGATGGATTTACACAATTCTAAAGGAAAGTCACGAACGTCTACAATAGTCTACCATACAAAATCCTCCTCCATTACCAAGCGCACATTCAGCGGCACCTGCGGCGTCACACCATCCCCAGCGGGGGGCTTAACAACAGGGATATGAGAACCTCCGAGCTTCCACTGTATCTCCTTCACATGCCCTTCGGCATTTGGTTCCGTCGGTAGCGCGACGTGCAGACGCAGCATAAGCGACGCGATGACTTGCTCTGTTGTAAATCGGTTTAGATTGTTAGCAATGCGAGGAGGGTATACGTACTTATTTCCATTTCCGCGAACTTGAACCCACTGCATTGGAAAAGGAATTAGGGTAATCAGTCAAGGGATAACGGTAGAAAGGCAGTGAAGAGGGGACTGACATGCAGGAGCGGCTGCCGCCAAGGAACGTCATCCTGTGCGTGCATAAATATAAGGAACTCGGGGGAACAGAAGGCGCTGCTAGGACTAACATATTGGAGTATACACCAGGGTACCGCATACCATCCTTGATACCCGGCAGGGGCGCAGACGATTTCGGTGTGGATGCGGTGTCATCCTCGCCGAACGGGACGTCCACATCTGATGAAGGAGGGGTAGCCAGAGAAGATGAAAGCCACCGCTCAGGGCGCCACTCATTGGCATCGTCACCCCACATCCCCCGATGGCGGTTTGCAGCAAGGATGGAAATGACTGTGCAGGTGCCCTTTGGGAGCACAACGGTCGAAGTGTCCGCACCAGATCGTGAGCGTGTAGGGAAGTGCAAAGGAAGGGTGGTCGCTTTGGTCGCTCTGTGGGATGTGCAACGCACAAAGTGAGATTTATGTATGGCGAGTGGGAAACAGGAGAAGGAGGACGTACCGTCGGGCCATGAGTGGGAGAGATGGATACATGCGAAGGGTCTCTTTGATGACACCATCGAGGAAGGGGAGGTTCATGAGGACATCGTAAGGCAGCTCGGCGGATAGAACATCGGTATCTTGCTCATGCGCCGAGGATTTCATCGCATCACGGATTTCACTCCTTACTCTCGCTTGAGCGCTGGGGTGCTGTGCTAGTAAGTAGACGCAGCGGGCGAGTGCTGAAGTCGTTGTGTCGAGGCCGGCAAATACCATGACACTATGACAAAATCAGTATATGTTAACGCGCTGATTTTCGCGAGACCCACTTCATTTGTCCCAATAACTCAGTATCCGTGAGCCATTTTGCATCTGACGACACGGATTTGGCCTGTACTGTGCGTACTTGAGTGGGAATGCTCTCAATTACCCGTGGAACTCACGCATGATATCCATCATATCCTTGACTTGACTTGACGGTTTCTTATCACCCTCCCCACTCACGGAGTCAGCCGAATGCATCGTATCATCGAGGCCGAAGGCTGCTTTTTTCTTTGCCAGCGCTTTTCGACTACCTCTATCCATTGCCTCCGCGATGCGACGCAACTCCCGTACATCCCTCATAAGCTGCGTTGGAAGCCACGGTACCGTCACGAAATCAAGGACTTTCATTGCCCAGTATGGCGAGAAATAGCGCGAGACGATTACCACGAACTCCCGTAGCAACATGAGTTTACCGATTAGGGGACTTGCAGTGCGTTATTTTACGGTTTCGGAGGAATACCAGAATGAGGGGACGCACCTCATACCCAACATCGCTTCTGTGTATGAGTCATTTTCTGCCGTTGAGAGGGTGTTAGAGTGATATCCGAGGACGCCTTGCCAGACGCCGTCGAAAGCGCAGCGGGAGAGCCACGGAAGCATATCGATCTCTTTGTGTACTATGCCATCGGTGCCAATTAAGGAAGGTTATTGGAGAATGCGAGAGAGTACGTACAACCGTCAGTAGGGACTTCGGCTACAAGGCTGGATGTGAGTCTGTCAGCGATGGGGTGTACTATGGTGAGCAGTCGTCGCATGTTTGACGTTGAGAAGAACGGGTTGAGGAGCTTGCGTTGCCGGCGATGTTGCTCTCCTAGTGATACAATCAGAAACTGTGTCGTTAGTGTTTAACAGGATGTGCCGCACCAGTGGTGGATATCAATCCTTCACCAAATACGAGTTTGTTTGAACTTGATAGTACCAAGTCAATACAATATGAGAAAGCAAGAGGATAACTGACTCGACGAAGATGTCGAGCTCTTCGAAGATGTGCTGGTCTTTGACAACGATATGATATAACGCGAGTGGGTCGGACACATATATCGTTTCCTACAGAGAGAAACGGTCGTAAAGATGATCAAGCTGTGGTGTGGACGTGAATACACTTACGCCGTCCGGCCCATGAAGCCTAACTGCCCCACCATATTTCTCTGCAATATGCACGCAGTAGTCGACACCACCTTCAAAGAGCTCGGTTATGTTGCCTATGTGAAGGTCAGACGCGCTGGTCGAATGACAGCGAGGATAAGTTTCAAGAACCTATGAGCCAATTGCCCTTGTTCGGTCCATCGAGGTCGATACCATGGGGTCGTCGTAGTAGGAACACGAGTAATTTGCAGAGAGCGAAGGAGAATGCTCCAAGCAGGGATACTAGGATCAGCGACATGGGAAGTCGGAACGACGGAGTAAGTAGTATGATATGCCAGTGATCATTGATGTTGCAAGGTCACCGAAGGTGTTCGGTACCTTGCGAACCGAACTAATGGCGATACCGCGAACTAGCAAGCGAATACGATAAACCCTGTAGAATGGAATGACTTTAAGTGACGTGATAGGACTTCATGATGAAGTGCGACCCCTTTGCGGGTTGCGCCCAATGTCGCCCACTGCAACGCGTGATTTGGACAACGCGTGAGTCGTGACCGTGACCGTGTTCAAATCAAGTCCATGAAGAATCAAGATCGCAGAGAACGAGACATACACTCATACTAGCAGCACACACTGGCACAGTGCCGAGGATGTGGTATGGACGGAGGTTCACGATTATGTTAGCTCTTCGGATACAGCAAAGCCCACCATGTTTTCTGACTCTGGAATCTGATACCGAGGATATCCAAACGCATCACCGTGATTAATGAACACTGCACCAAAGCATGAGACTGGGAGCTCCTCAGCTTCTTCAGGAGGAAATGTCCGACCATTTAGTACAATAATCCAGAGAAGTCTGCGTATATTTCAAGTTTAAACTGCATCTGTCTAGCAACTACGTCTACATAGGACTCCCACTGCCAGAAGCGAGTCCTCCCTTACATAAGTAACTCACAAGTTGTTGAATGTTGAACGTTCTCTCCATGGGGAGTGAGATCCACATATACCTAGGCACACACACGAGGAGCTGCAGAAATACGGGCTGCATTCCAGATTGTTCTCGATAGCCTCATCAACAACGTGGAATGCAGCGGACGACAGATTCGTCTCGTGACTCGAGCCTAAGACCACTGGTGATAGAGGACAGGGTCTGAAGGATTTGTGGTAGTCAAGCACTCAGGCCTCGGGGCTAGGTGCGCACGGGGCATCAGAACTAGTCACTGACTTCCGGTGAAATAAAGGCTGGCGGAAACCATACAGAGGCTCCAGGATGTTCACGGTGCAGTCCATTTAACTTCTGTGAGATTCGAGTGACTCTTCCTGCAGAGTGTTCAGGAGCGTTCTTAATGTCTCTGGTTGTTTGACTCTGTGTCAGCTATAGGAGTTATTCGGCCGCATCCCGCAACATCTCAAAACACGAATGGCAGATTGGTTACGAACAGTAACGAGTCTATGAAATTCAATTTGAATCTAGACAGTAGTCTTTTCAACGCAACGTACAAAGCATCGAAGAAACGACTGACTAGAGTCACTAGACTGGCTGGTCTGACTGCCTTCGATGTGGGTAGAGCGGCACCACATCGATGTATCTCCCAACTTGCCCCCAACTCAGTTCTCATTGCTCAACGTCAACCACCACAAGTTGTAACGTCAATCGCTTCCAAATATTCCTTTGAAAACATTTCACTTTACAGCCGTCCTCTCCTTCATCCAATCTCACGCCACATCACCAGCACCAGCCATGAATTGTCTCAACATACCCAAAATGTATTACAGGTATGAAAAAGGTTACGAAGGAACTTGCAAAGAGCGTTTACACCAGCAGCGCCGCATCGACGATTTCTGTCATTTTTATGACCGCCTCTTCCTCCAGAGTCCGACCGATGAGTTGCAAACAAACAGGAGCGTTCTTGAATGTCTCCGGGTCGTCGTCTGAGTGAATTATCGTGCCATCAAACAATCACCGAAGTTGGGACAGAGTACTTACACATGTCGTAAATTTTCTTGTCAAAATCGTCATAGAATTCGTGAGAAGGATGCCTCGCATCTAGAGTGGGGTCAACGGTAGTCACAGGGAAAATCGAAGCGGGATAGTCGAGCGCATTCCAAACTGTGGTGTAGTATCTATACCTGTGCATTGCATTGTTTCTCGTGAGGGTTCAAGACTCCACAAATAGAAACGCACTGACCAGCTCTTCCCATGGGGATGTGCCACATACGGCGCGGCTGGACAGATGATAGCGTCGACAGGCCGTCCAGTACCAGTCTCTGACACAGTTACTTCCCAGTGGTCCAGGTATTCTTTTCGGGTATCCCTGCGCAGCTTCTGTAGTTGCCAGAGCTGGTATGCAGTGATACCGCTCGTCCTCAGGAGGGGTTCTGAACCATCCAACTCCATTGTTGAAATTATTGGTTCTCCTGTACCAGAGGTCACCATCATGACATCCTCAACAGTTCCTGCGTTGAAGATGTCCCGCTGAACAGTGCTGCTAGGTCAACAGGCAGGTATATATAAAAACACGACTGCTTACCGTAACGTCTCCAAGCAACTTGTGCTTGATGGGCTTCCAGTCAATAACTACCATTAGATGAGCACGGTTCAGAAGGGGAGTTATGCGGAAAAACCTTTGTGACCGGCCTTCTCGAGAGCCGCTTTAGTCATTTCCAGAGCCCTCTTGATAGGTGGGTGTGGAACAACGACGCCATCGTCCCACATGATCCCAAAACACAAATTCTTGCCTGATCCATGGTCCACGAGATTGTACTCGTCTTCGTCCCATTGCTTCCTAACAACAAGAGGATCTTTAAGCCATGGTTTAGCATTGACGACAGCTTTCATGAAAGTCTTCAGCCCGCCGATGCTGTTTGTCATAGGGCCGAAAACGGAAGGAGCCGAATCTTGGCCCTCGAGGGAGTTGACGGCACCACAGTACGGCACACGTCCGTATGACGGTCTCAAGCCATACAAGCCACAGAATGCAGAAGGCCTACGAATAGACCTGTCAGGAAGATATCAGCGGGCTACTATGAGGCACGTCCAATCCCTCCCGTACCCTCCGAGATCAGAGCCGACTCCCAATGGACTGCCTTTGAGGGCAATCAATGCAGCCTCTCCTCCTGATGACCCACTCGTGGTCAGGGAGCGGTTGAATGGGTTAGTTGTCCGACCGAAGATATAATTGTAGGTTTCTCCCCACTAGAATGCATGAGTCAGTAGTATTCAATTTGGGGGGCGCACTCACCATGATTGTCTGTGGAACGTTCGTGCGGACGAACGGCACGGCCCCACACTCAATCAGAATGTCAACCAGCACTGCATTTTTCTCTGCGTACTGCCCAATCCACGAGACATAACCTAAGATCGGTGAATGGCAATTCATGAAGTCTAGGATGTCAGTCCTTACCTACAGTAGTTTCTAGCCCCTTGATACATAATTGGTCCTTGAGAGAGATTGGTAGGCCATGGAGGGGACCAACGAC
>PVXU01000143.1:0-11494 GCA_002994865.1 Rhizopogon parksii | reverse complement strand
GAAGGAGGAGGTTCTGCCTACATTTTCCCTTGGGAGTTCTGTTATTCGCCAGGTGCAATCATTCTTTCTGTTGATTGGTGGAGCTTAGGAATAATAGTGTGATGTCATGTAAAGGCAGAAAAATGATTGTATGACTCACTATCGCGGGGATCTCAGCTAGTCGCCGGTAGCAACTAGCAGTCACTCGCTATTATGCCTAACGGTGTAATCGTTACCCCGGAAGTATTACGTGCCTCTGGCTGGCATATGAATTAGTGAATCTATCGCTCTTAGTGATGTGATTTGAACTGTAGTTCGACCACGATACGTCGCACATCATACTCTCACTGTAAACACCCTTCTCAAATACAAGAGTAGTGGCAAGATATAAAAGCACATACCATTCCCCCAGGCTTATCAGCACTCCAGACTCCCCTTTGCAGATTCATTATCATACACAAATATGCGTTTCTCCACCTTCGCCATTGTTGTTACTTTGACAGCAGCTATGTCTGTTAGTGCCTGTTATGGCGAAACCCATTCTTGCCTCGTCGATTCAGATTGCTGCGTTACAGACAGTCTGAATCTTATATGTGACAATGACGTGAGTATGAGGAATTTCCTTCGCATCTAGGAACTCACTGTGTGTTTGTCGAAATATTGATAGTTCGGAGAATGTATTCCCTTGTAAATGATTAGCCGGCAGGCCGACGCCTGAGCAGCATGTCGCGACGGTAAGTCATTCTTCTCTTTCTGCATTATGTATTACTGTAGTTGATGGCGCAACATCTAGTTCGTTGCTGAGTCGACCAAGGGCCTTGAATAGAGGAGTGTCTCTAAAGCAATGTAACCTTAACGGATATGCGTACTTTTTCTATTCTCATTGAAAGTTCAACTTGAACATGAAGAGCCAAGCTCATGGGCTTGGACATACCATTCTTCTCACCGCGAGCCTGTATGTTTTTAATCCCTAGCTCGCACCTATCCAGAGACAATTCGCTGGGGTTCACGCTGCAAGTAAGCAGAAAACGACTCACAGATGGATTTCGGTGACCGGTTTCCACGTGGACTTCGCTTTATCCGTCTTCCTTCGTCCAAGGTCTGCCCACGGGAAACTAAATTTTGACTCCTACAGATTGCACAAATAAGCTAGCATTTGTCGACTACTTGCGTATCGTGGTTGTTCCAGTTCGCTCATTACACAGAAATGTGCACCGCATTCAAGATGGCAGCGAACCTACCAATTGACCAGGGCCTTCACTCCAAATCTGTCGGGAGATAGTCACCTCATGCCTCAGTATATTCGATTATACCGTTTCCACACAAAACTTGTACCTGGGCTCTATGAAGTCTTCCGTGCCATTGAGAATGGCACGTTCACGAGCAGCACATTCCTTTCGGTCTTCACAGCGCCTTCGTTCACTTTATGGGCCTTACAAGCTGCGATGGACGTGTGCCTCTTCGTGTCCTCGCTCGTCATAATTGCTGCCATCTATGGGAAGTAGGCCTTTGGCCACTTCGCTGCGAGTAACGACGAGGACGGTCCGTAAACGAGAAGGCGACTATTGCATGACTGGCCTACACATGTTCGGGCTCGAGTCTTGTCGTGGTTAGAGGCATTGAATGTTATTCTTGCTCTATCCGAAGTCCTCTATTGCATGTGTTGGATTACAGGACAATTCCCGGTCACAGGAACTTGTATTGTTATAGGAGTTGCTATCTTTTGCACTCCCAGTGTATGTATTACCGACTGAAAAGCGCGCCGTTGTCAACAACACGACATTAAGATAACAGCGGATATACTAACTCGCCAAAGCTTGACACCAAATATGTCAAGAGATAGGGCAGCACCTCAGGCCTCAGTGCTGTCATCTGGTTGGTGCGACAACATACCCAACGTTCCAGGGACTCAAAGTGATATAAGACCAAGATCGATGATTGAGAAAGCACATTGACTTGACGAATGCCTAACAGATGATCACGATGTGATCAAAAATGATCTCTGCCTGTAAAATTATTGCTCGGGAGCTCCATTATTCGCCAGGCTCAGTGTTGGTACGCAACTCACCTTGCTTGTGATGTGCCTACACCATTACACGCTGCAGGATCTATATGTATGAGCGATGGCTCTACACTCGTATGTATGGGAGACACTACGGTTGTTTGCTGCATCAAGGCAGAAACAGCAGAACCTGACCATGACTTGCCTGAACAAGGGTTTCTATGTTATTCTCTAACCCCGTCTTTCCTTTGGAAGCTCATTCGACTTACATCAGTACCCAACCATATGCTTTCCCAAGCCTTCTCTGATCGACTGAATGAGACTTTTCGTTTGTGGTCATATCCTCTAACCTGAATCGGTCCCATACGTAGCTAAAAGTTCCGGTGTCCTTTCATTATCTTCATTGTGTATTCACCCCGCCAAAGGTTACTAATGAGTGAGTCGTCACCCTTACCTGGGCGATGTGCCTTGGGTATCACTCACCGCAAATACTCCACACAAGCCGTATAGAGGTATGTCTTGTGAGGAGATCACGAAGCCAGCGCCGGAGCTACTGGCAGGTGGCGTGTGGATGCAGTCGGGCTGCCGTAGTACTGCATTAGTAGTGGTCCGTGGATCGTTCGCAAGTTAAACGTTGATCTCAATCACATAGTGACATGAACATCTTCTTTACGACATGGTGTCGTCGCTCTCAATAGAGGTGAGACAACGAAATCCGTAATATAGCGCGCGAGCGTATCACTTTTCTGTCACATCGCGTCTAGCAGGCCCAGATTAAAATCATGAACCAGATCTGCCCCTGGTCTCGTGCCTGATACATCATACATTTTCATATTTTGTACGTCTGGTGGCATGGGGGCGCGTGTACCGTGACGTCTGGCGTACACGATCGTGAAGTGATGCACTCGTCCATGTTAGTAATATCTAAGATGCTAGAGAATGCGAATGGGTACCATCGGTAGTGGTCGTACACGACGAACGTCGTCACCACAGTAGGATTGCCCGCGACCAGCACGCGTCTCTAAAATTTGTTGGAGACTAAGTATAGCTGCGCCATAGTCTAACACAACTTCGGACTCGGAGAAAGCCGTAAATATCGAATATCCGCAACTAGGCTACCTCGTGACCAGCTGCCGTTATCTGCCTTTTGACTATTCGCTACTATCTTCCTTCGTCTATAAAGGTCTGCCTAGTGGAGACTACCCATTCGCTGAAGCGAGGAAAGGATAAATATCGATGTTCGGCGCAAAACGTACGTCGAGAGCTCAGAGGATTTGTGTATTGTTGGTGTATTGGTCAATTACTTTTTGTAGCCTGTCGCCCTGTTGGCTTGGCCTGGAAATTATATCTTGCAGGGTGCAATCTAGGACCATATCCAGTCCCACACTAGCTCCTTGGCTATCATATGAGCATGCCTTTTCTTAGTGCACGGACTATCTTCGTTGCGGCCTGCATTTTAAAAGCAAGAATATGAGTAGTGCGCCTCCAACCAGACTAGAAGTACAAATCCCTTACGATGCCTGGTTTGATGACCCTACAACCTCCAAGATATGTCCCTGCATCGTCTACTAACGAGCACCGTGAGTGATCGGATATGATCTTACAAATACGCACCTAATACATCATTCATATCCAGTCGAATATGCAGATCTTGCCATCATCGACCTTTCTAAAGCAGCTACCAGAGAGGGCCGGGCAGAACTAGCAATAGAACTAAGAACAGCTTTGACTACTCATGGTTTCTTCTATATCATCAACCACGGGTACACACAAGCTCAGGTGAAATATGACAAACCCTTGTTACACTCGCGTATTCTCACTTTCGGCACAGACAGAGAGGATGTTCGATATCGCAGATATCCCCATGTCTGGAGTACCTGAAGACGAAAAACGGGCGTACGCTGGGAATAGCAAGGAAACTGGCTTATTCCAAGGCTACAAACCGAGGCAGTACTGGGTAGATCATTTAATGACTCCCGCCGTTTACTCTAACTCCTCATAACAGCACATTGATTCGGGCGTGCTTGACCAACAAGAGCACTATAATTGTTAGCGCACACTCAATAATTGCGGAGTAAATCTAACGCCGTTGGCTAGGCAGCCGTCATGTTGATAATGTGATGCACCCAGAAGCGCTCAGACCGTTCCTTCCCGATATTGGCGCATTCGTGCACCATAATCACTACAACATTCTCCATGAAATTTGCAGGCACGTCGTTCGCCTTGTCATCCTCAGATAAATGTATTTAATTGCGCCCATAAGGCTCATGGCATTAAGCCTTGAACTTCCTGAAGACACATTTGTCAAATTGCACGACTTTGATACACCCGGAGGCACATATCGTAGGCTTTCTTTCGTTCCTCACCTTCATTTGCGGCCCTGATATCACTATTAGTCAGATTTATGAAATAGTAATATACAACAATATGTTTTATTCGCCGTATCTTATCTTATTTTCAGCTTCCCCAGGTCAGAAGAAGAGGAAGTCCAGACAAAAAATGTTTGGATGAAAGGACACAAAGGTCGCTCGACTTTCGCCAAATGTATATCGCCTCGCTCACACCTTGACAGACATTGGAAGTATCACTCTGCTTTGGAGTCAACCCGTTGCTGCCTTGCAGATTCAAACGAAGGAGGGTTGGCGATGGGTAAAGCATATTGATAACGCTTTGGTATATATTTCACCTGCCATTGACCTATTCACCTTTCATAATTATTTAACTAGGTCGTCAATGTTGGTGACTCGATCGAGTTCCTCACAGGAGGCTTTTACAAGGGAACCATCCATCGAGTTGTTCAACCCCCCATTGATCAGCGCGGCTACACGCGACTGGGCATGATCTATTTTGCCTATTTGAATGATAACGCTACGCTGGCGTCCTTAAAGGGTAGTCCAGTCCTTGAGAGTGCTGAAACGGGGCCTAAATTCGAAGGCGATGAAGCCCCGACCATGGAGGCCTGGAGAGTTGCTAGAGTTAGTGCTTATGGCGCGAGCAAGTTGCAGAAGAGCAAAGAGCCTGGCATCGAGGAAGAAGTTTTGAACGGTATTATTGTCAAGCACTACAACTAGGTCAAATTTGTATCTGCCAGCGGGTTCTGTACTACTTATGATTTCAGTTCCGTTTTAGAATGTGGTAGTTTGTTCTCGAAGCGCACTAGTCAAGATTGGCGCAATGCGGCGCTGGAATGAGGTGATCAGGTGGTCCGACGGTCGTCCATATCACATTGGTAAGGCTCTCCGAGGCTTAAAGCAACAAGGTTAAATATACGTGTACGGCTTCTCATCCCCTTGTCTTGATCACAATGCCCAGCCTTACCTCGCCCTGCGTATCTCATTATGTTGCTGCACCTCCTACCAAGGAAAATTGTCGGTGTCAAACCTTCTACCTAGTGCAGAACACTGACGCACGCATGGACAGTGGCGTATGCCGACCTTGCTATCATTGACATTTCGAAAGGCGACACTGAAGAAGGTCGCTCTGCGCTTGCAATTGAAGTAAGGGACGCTCTCCTCAAGCACGGGTTCTTCTATGTCGTGAATCACGGGTATTCGGAGGCCCAGGTGAGGCGACCTCTCATCATCATCATGTAATTGCTTGTCACATCTCGCTGTAGACGGCTCGTATGTTTGACATCGCGGACGTACCCTTCTCAGCCGTTAGTGATAGCGAGAAGCAGATTTATGCTGGAACAATGAAACAAACCGGGTCATACCAAGGGTATAAGTTAAGGCAGTACTGGGTGCGTGACAGTTCCATCTCGC
Source organism: Rhizopogon parksii (assembly GCA_002994865.1). Lineage (NCBI taxonomy): Eukaryota > Fungi > Basidiomycota > Agaricomycetes > Boletales > Rhizopogonaceae > Rhizopogon > Rhizopogon parksii. The sequence goes on along the minus strand of PVXU01000143.1, from coordinate 5,749 downwards.
CCAATACATGGCCATTTGATTCGCGCAATTCAACCAAATGCAGCATATCGATGCTGGGGTCCGCGATCAGCTTGAGCATTATAACAGTGAGTAGTATGAATTCAATATTCACCACCTTATCTCACGTCCTTCCAGTCAATCGCGATGTGACTAAGCGAGGACACCCAGAGGCCCTCCGCCCTCTCCTCTCTGAGATCAAAGAGTTCAGCAAGCACAACCACTTCAATGTGTTACATCCCATCTTGAGGTAAACATATATGCTGTTGCTCGAGGATGACCCTCTTGATGACAACTGTTTCTTAGGCTTATTGCACGCAGCCTCGAGCTACCTGAAGATACACTAGTCAACAACCATGACTACGATGCCATCGGCGAGACATATGGTGCATACTTTTTAAACAGTTTGTGCCATTACTAACTCATCGACCAGTCAGGTTCATGAAATAGTAAGCGCTTCTTTGATGTCTAGTCTCCACAACTTCATGCAGTTTAGCTATCCACGAACAGAGGAAGAAGAAATCAAAACGAAGAACGTTTGGCTGAAGGGACACACGGGTGGGTAACCTGAATTGCAAAGCAAACATCGTGCTTACCAGGGTTACCAAAAGACTTCGGAAGCATAACAATTTTATGGAGTCAGCCAGTCGCAGCACTGCAAATTCTAACAAGTGAAGGTGAATGGCGTTGGATCCGTCATCTGGAAAATGCTCTCGTAGGTGGATACCAGGTTCTATGACTCAATGCATGTCATAACGAGGGGGTCATAGGTTGTCAACGCAGGTGACGCATTGGAGTTCCTTACCGGCGGGTACTATAAAGGCACCATTCACCGCGTTGTACAGCCTCCACAGGATCAACAGAATTATACTCGCCTTGGAGTATTCTACTTTGTCATGCCCGACGACGATGTCAAATTGATGCCGATGGTTGAAAGCCCAGTCTTGCAGAGTATTGGAATTCAGAGACGCTACGACGATACCGAGGCACCAACGATGGAGCAATGGAGGAAGTCGAGGACAAGTGCTTATGGCCAGTCGGAACTAAAGAGTGGAAATGAGAAGGGCGTAGAAGAAGAGATCATTAATGGAGTGTTAGTAAAGCATTACAACTGAAACTTATATTGTCTGCCCCAAGCTTGGGCGACGAACATATCCTGAGGTATCGGTGATACATACTTAAATAATCCAGGGCGACCCAAGTGTTGCACAAAGTTCAACTTTGCCAGTCTCAGTGCCCGGACTGCACTCGTGATGTATACTGTCGATATAAGCGACGCATCGATTGTCTGATGTGCAGAACCCACTTCTTCGCGGCTTCGCAACAACGTATTGATCATCGGCATTTTCGAACCAGGAGAGGTCCAATGTCAAGACTTCCTTATTCATCTGTGTCTGTTGGCGCCAGGTGTCCCAATGAATTGCATGCGTACAGTATCTCCAACCCTATCTGCGGTTACGGAGTAGCCGAAGTGCAAGCTCTTCTTCGTCTTCAAGGCCCTCGGAATTATCATTGGTCGAAGTTGAACGTTTACTCCGCTTGAGTGGCGGCAGTGGCATATCTTCTTCATCACCCTCAGAAGGCAGTTCAAATCCAGGGGAGATATACCCATCCTCCTCAGCAAGTTCCACAATAGCGCCTTCGTGGACATCATCATCAAGCTGAGGAATATATGCTGAGTAAGGTTACGCAATAGAGCGGCAATGAACTTACGCCATTCTCGCGTTCCTTACGCTTGCGTTTCTTTTCGCGTTTCTTGTCCTTGGCTTCCATTTTATCAACTACATCCGCATCCTTTAGCCTGACCTTCTCTCCTTCCACGAAGGCCTTCCCAGCTTCCTTCGCCCCTTCTAGACCGCCCTTGAAGAACTCCGCAGGGTCAACCATCTCATAGATTTCGTGAGGATTCCCCTCGTCATCAAATATCAACCTCTGTCCCAGTTGGCCATACTTCGCAACTGCGCGTTTCGTTTTGGACAGCTTGAGCTTCCTCTTGGACAAGTTGTCTATATCCGGGGTGGCGTCGGTATCAGATAAATCGTGATTTGAGCGCTTAAGCGTTATAAAGTCTTCATCCTCATCAACTGCGTCGCCATGATCAACCAACTTCGAGTAGTGGGAAGAAAGAATATTTTGATTTTTGCGCTCAAACATTCGATCGTATTTCGTGCGCACACCGGGCTAATTTCCAAGTTAGAAATGGTAGCACTAACGTAATGCCACACGTACTTTGGAAAGTTTCAAATCGTCCTTGACTTCGGTGTCTGGAGCTAGGGCAGCGGTAGCAGGCTCGTCATCATCAGACGAAGTATCAGCTTCTTCTGAATTATTTTCGTCCTGAGAGGACTCTTCCCCGCGTTTCGCCTCTGCTTCAATCTCGGCCTGAATAGCTGCTACCGTTCTAGATGCGTTCTTTCGCTGTTTTGCAAGTTCTTTATTTAAAAACTTGATCTTTGGCGCGCCCGGCAACCCAAGGGACTCGGCAAACTTCTCCACGGGAAGCTCGTTGACTTTGAATATCGATTTGTCCTTGTAGAGGTGGACAGAACGAACGTAGGATACAAAAGCCTTGAACGTCCATATGAGCAACAAAGTTCATAAAGCGGTCATGAAGTAGAAACACACGCGCTGTCCGAGATACTTGATCTCTGGATCTTGAAATGAAAGCTTCTGAAGCTGGTTTTGTGTACTTTGGGTTTTGCTGGGTCTGATCTTGATGTTGTCGATCTTGATGCCCTTCTTCTCTAGAGCGGCTTTCATACCCTCTTCCTCACTAGGCATGAGGAGTAGCAAGCCGCTTCCTGAGCTTTCATAACGCGCGGTTCTACCCACTCGATGAATGTATGTGTCGGCGTCCTCTGGAGCATCAACCTGCACGACCCAATTGACTGAAGGAAAGTCCAAACCGCGGGCAGCGATGTCAGTAGCGAACAAGACTGCGTGTTGAGAAGACGTAAATCGGGTGTACATAGTTAGTCTGGCAGACTGTTTCTGTTTCCCGTGTAGATGCAGTAGCGGCACTCCTGGATGCATCTTGCAGAATGTCTCAAATACGAAGCGAACCTGTTTCCCGCTCGACAAAAAGACGAGGATTTTGGAATGCAAGTGAGTTTTGAGGAATGACCATAGGATATCAAGCTTCTTGTCCAACGTGCAGACAGAGTAGTATTGTGCAAGAGTGCTAGGAGTAGCCGATGAGTTGGCTTCGTCTACACCGATGTGGACGGGGTCTTTGAGACTCAAGCGGGCCAATTGTGACACAGACTGGGTTTGTGTAGCCGAGAAAAGTAGAGTCTGCCTTGATTTCGGTAGGTGAGACAGCAAGGCGGATAGTGTCCTCGCAAATCCCATATCTAAAATACGATCCGCTTCGTCGAGAACTTTATAGGCATGATCAAAAATCCTTGGCAATGAAGCTCAGTCGGGAACCTACCGAGGACCTGCAAATTATCACAATCGAAGCCGAATGTTTGATCCATGTGCTGTAGCAATCGACCCGGTGTAGCAACCAGGATATTCATTCGCGAAAGCCGCTCCCTTTCATCCTTCAGATTCTTTCCACCGATAACGAGCCCTGCAGAAAATGCGTGGAACGCTCCAATGGAACGCAACACTTCGAAAATTTGTACAGCCTTGGCATATAATCATCAAACGACTGAAAACCGAGCAATACGGGGACGTACCAATTCACGGGTCGGTGAAATTATCAACGCGCCTAGACCATCCTGAGAACCCCATTTTCTTCTGTAAAGTATCTCCAGCGTTGGAATGAGAAAGGCAAGAGTTTTCCCGCTACCAGTGCGAGCAGCTGCAAGCACATCTTTCCCCTTCAAGGAGACTGGTATACTAGTTGACTGGATGTCTGTCATATTAACGAAGAACGATTTCTTCAGTCCTACACATGCAATAAGTCATGATCAGTCGTGTTCGGTGACTTGTATCGCACCTCTTTTGGAAAATTCGGAAATTGGAAGATCAGAAAAAGCTCGAATACCATCTCCCGGCTCCTGACGCGCCCTTAAGATGAAGTGGTATCTAACAATGTAAAAATGAATAACTCACGAACTCCATTGCTGCACGTTCCAAGGCTTCAATTTGCTGTTTCTCCGAGAGCTTCTTAGCCTTTGCTAGTCTCAATCCGTGCTTCACATTCTTTCGTGGCTTTTTCGAGAACTTCGGAGTCGAGGGTCCTGCTTGATCTGTCATTGTGATGATTACCTAGAGTTTGCCTCCAAATCGCAGGAGTTGGACTGGTCTCCCGTAGGCAGACCAAATATGCATAGAAGGAAGATATGTTTCGGAGTCCGGACAGTCAATTGCGCTTACGTCAGCCCTTCTCGCTTTTCAAAATTTCAGGGGTTGCCGCTCAAGAAGCCAAAGACATTGAAATGTAGAAATGTACAATCAAATGCTGATCAGATGAGGTAAACCCTGGAGCGACGAAGGTGTTAAATGAGTGCTGTGAAGAAGTTATACAAATACAATGATGAATATCCTATCCTAGCTATGTATTGTATGATGCGATTGTTCAATGCACGAGTCAAACTTTGCAAGTAAGGTAGAACAGTCAGCGTAAATCAAAGTCCCGCAATACTGAGAACAGCCAAAACTAAACGTAGAGGAAACTCCAGCATCATGATTGCAGACAAAGCAGATCTTTAATGACCATTTTCCACGCGGCAATTTCTTTTTAGAATTTTCCGATTTGACCAAGGGATAGCGCAGAAGCAGAGGTCGCGATGGCCGTGATGGTGGCACCACCATTGGTCGTTCCGACAGGCACTGGAGGCGGGTTTCTTCTCTTAGGCGGAGCAGGTGCGGGTCTTCGAACCTTGACCGACGTGGTTGAAGGAAGGTCCATGGAACCCTTCTCTGGACGCATGACGACTGTGACATCATCAACAGAACTAGCTTTATCTCGTCTTCTAGGTGCTGTGGTTGCAGTCGCTACCCCACCAAAACTCGCCGCGCTAGTGCTAGGACGTCTGATTGTGTCTATTGTCGATCGTAGAATGGGCATTCGTGGAGATGTGGGTGTGTGTACACTCTCAACGCTTCTACTAGTTTTTGAGAGCTTTGGCCTCAAGTCGAATGCCTTGGAAGCGGAGTCATACTCCACCGTCGGCGACGCTGGTGCTTGAGAAGAAACGGTGTCTTGCGTTGTGGACGCAATGATGTCGTGACTCGGGCTACATTGTCGAAAATCTCCTTGACGCTTGAGTGCCTCTTTGTCGTGAGTCGTTTTTCGCAGCTGCATACACCATTCGCCCCCAAGACATCGTTCGACCAAACGTTTCGTTGTAGGATTGATGTCCCGGATGTTTCCATTTTGAACGAGGGATTCCAAGGCAACAACAATCTGCGGACGTTTGTATGGCACGTTTCTCATTTGAGTCTTTGTGAGCAGTGGATGTAGGACACGAAGGTAGGTGTGCCGAAGCTGTGAAATAATATTCAGACTGTTTCCATGTACAGCGCCGCAGAACTCACAGATTCGCTTTCCTCATCAAGGTCAACCAGTTCGCGTAGGAAGACGTCCACGAGGACACAGAGATCATTTGTATAAAAATATTCCGATGTTCCTTTGTTGGTGAAAAGAATGTATAGAAGCTTGAGAACCAGAAGTTGCATGCACAAGTCTTCGGCAGATCGCGCTGTCAAAGGATATCAGTCACTAACCAAACTAAGCTTTCCACTACTCACAAGCACGATTGAGCATGAATATCATGTTTTCACCGAAGGTCTTGCTAGA
>PVXU01000140.1:0-44369 GCA_002994865.1 Rhizopogon parksii | reverse complement strand
GACATTAAAGGGGGTAGTTCAAGAGACTTGTGAACTAGAAAACTATAAAATTATCAATTACCAAGTATATGTCAGAGTGAAGCAATACGCGAGGGTCGTGGGATGGTAATCCCTGCAGGTGGATCCCAGACACCGAATTCTCTCTTCATTTCATCCAGATCCTGCTCCCACCTCTCTTCCCAGTATACTGTGAGCAAGCACCTCGCATGACTACCACATCTCAAAGCCCAAGGCACAAATTCCGTCCAAAGCCGAGCCCGCTGAAGGGGCTTGAGTCTTAATGAGGCTCCTAGGGACAGTGCGGTCATGGGGAAGCCTAGATTCGTAAACTCAAACGCTTTGAGCGCAAGTTCCGGAAGCGCAGAGACTTTGAACCCAAATAGAGCATGATAAAAGTCGTGGGTCTCGCGATATCGCTGCATGACATATGCCAGCTCCGGGTCGTCGATATAGTGTACCTGGGTTGAAATTAGTGAGTATCCAGTGTGCAAAACATTCCATAAAACAATCGCACGGGCTCTCGAGAATCAGGGGTGACCTTGCAGGCATCAAGCCACCCTGTATAGGCACGTCCAAAAGTGTTTTCTGGAAGAGATCGCAAATTTTCCATATCCAAGGTCTGTGAATTGATCCGGGGTCGTTCTTTGAGAATGCGTCGACCCTCTGGAGACTCCAACACAATGTCCCGCAGCTTCACCAAAGTTGATCCAGCAGTAGTTTCGCCGCAGGCCGCAACCATGTCTAACAGAGTCGTCAGTGGCGCACATGCGTAAGAAAAAAGATCAAAGAGTCACCTGCGCGACGAGTATCTATCAGAGACATAAGTGCAGACCCAGCTGCGAGAAATGTGTTTTCGAATGAGGTAAGTGGTATGTGACCGGGATATGATGGTTGCGGTCGAGTACTACTGTGAGCGGAATGCAACGTTCTGTTGATTGAATAGGATAAGGACCTAGGTGATGAAGATGATCCCAGTGCCACTGTAGTATTGTTGGAGACCCTGCCCCGACCATAAATTCCACGACAAGAACTGCATGCTGGGCTCATCAAAGAGGATAATACTCGCGAATGAGTTCCCATGTGTATTGTCGGGTGAAGGGAAGGACGGCTCAAATCAAGTTAAGGCTGAATCCTGATGCACTTCAAGTTGAAGCTTATGAAGACTTGCCACAGTTCAGCGGGAACCATAACCCTAGAAATGGGTTATTCCTAATTGGTTACAGCCTTTGCAATGAAGTTTGCGGCTGTGGACCATTGACGCTTCAAGCAAAGAGATGGCCAACGCAAGTGTCCACATCCACCAAAGCGTCCAAGGTCCACATCCAGCGCGTATAAATCATCAGTTTTCTTGATGGAGTGCCTCACTTTCCTCTTTCCGTTGTTTTTCTTCTTCGCCTGTTAGCATCTGTTAACATGTCCAGCACAGAATCTGCCACTATCACCGGCCATTCTGCCCGCGACACCTTTGATGACTTCAAGCGAGACACTCGTAGATATGGTACCCTTGTCCCCGCTCAAATCGCAAAGGGGTTCTCATTTATATATTCTGATGACAACGATGAGGATGACAGTGGCACATACACCGACTTTCAGTCTTCGTGGGAGTTTACTCCTACCTCTTCTGCCCCTGTGACATGTGCTAGAAAATCCAAATTCAGTGACATCATCCAACCGTCTCAGGCCCAACAACTAGCCAAGGAATATCAAGAGCGTCCCACCGGAACAACTGAAGCACAGAAAATTGTTCAGGACTACCACCGCAAGCGCGATGGCAACATCGAGGTCGAACAATCCACAGTTGTCCACACCGCTAAGGAACTTCCGACCATTCCTGACCACAGGAATTCAACATACACGCTTGCCATCACAGATGATGGCCAATCTACGATTGATCTTGAGAAGCGCCCCGAACCAACGATCCGTCTCTTTCATCATGATCGAGGAGGTTTGGCACAGGCTGTAAGTACTACACTATCCCCCTTCAATGCTGCTTGATGCTCATATGTGCACAGCAGCATCAAGGAATGGAAATGATCCAGGCTGGACGCTGTACACCCGGAAATATCCGTTGCCAACGTCCTGGATGCACTGATCTCCTTCGCGACTTCGAAGCACTCAAATTTCACATCCACATCCACAATATCGGCGATATGTCAGATTCCATGAGTACTGTCTCTGCGCGCTCGCAGAAGACAAAAGAAACCAGACACACTCGTATGGACTTGGAATCTCCGCCCCTGAAGACACCCCCAAAGAAGGCTCATAATCGGTCCAAGTCGTCAATTGAGATCGACGCCACTTCATGCCAGTCGCGCAGCACTCATCGGACCAAAAAGAGCCTTTTGAAGGATTCTTCTTCACTCCCTAGTAGCCGAAAGACCCATGTAAACTCAAGTGCATCGCACACGCGAATCAAGGTTCCTCCCCAATCGCGTGGGCGTCGCAGTCACAGGGGAACTCAGAACGGACTCAGCGAGGCCGGCTATAACGATAGCATTGCGATGGTGCTTTCCCGCCCGACTTCGCCTGTACCGAGTGTTCAAGAGATTTTGGGTCCAAATCATATTAGCTCACCCTCTCCTTCTGCTAGTCCAGGTCGGGGAGTAAAGGGGTTCTCTCGCGCCAAAAGTCCCAAGCAAGCGTTCAGCCCGACGAGAGCCCTCAGTCCCATCCGAGGTGTGTCTGATTCTTGCGATCTCCTCGTTCTGCCAGCTAATGCCTTGATGTCCCGCAGATGGTCTTAGACGAGTGCTTTCACTTGAATGTTTGAATTTGAAGGACTGGAAATGCAATTAATAATTCATGTAATACGAGCCGTTTCAATCACATATTTACTTCTTTAAACTGCCTAATTCATTCTTTAACTGCCTAATCCATTCATACTTGTAACACTAATCATGAATGGTCAACGGAAATGCGAAGCCCGTGATCGCTGCCACACGTCTTGAGTGTAGCATACATTACCGAATCATGCGAATGATTAGTGAAGCCCGGTCAAACCGACGTAGGATGGTCGATACTATAGCATACTTGTCTCTTAATAGTGTCAAGAGATCTGGGTCTGGACGTCTGTGTGACAGAGGTAGCCATTCGCGAGTAGCTATGTTCAGAGAATCTGATCATCAAACAGTCATCAATCATTTGATTCTAGCTTAGCAGGCCAGTGGTGGATGTAGGCAGATGCATTTCAATGGCCTGACAACATGTGCATTATGTGCACGATGTGCTACAACTTACTAGATAGCAAATACGGATTCAACAAACGACTATAATCTTACAGCAACGCAAGTGGCACAAGCGGGAAGATTTTTCATGCTAGATTGCCTTTCCGGCAAGCACTGCGCATGTCCTTGAACAGTAGGGGTGCTTGCCATACTTGGGCTTGTTGTGACAATGCTACAAAATGTCGGTCAGCGTTATGGACCATTGATTAAGAAGACGAACTAACGTTACACATCGTCGCTGCTTGGGTAGCACATGTCCTGCCACAGTACAGATGGCGTGGGTATTTCGGTTTCTGGTGGCAAAACTGCCAGAAAGTTGAAGAGGAGCGATATTAATTAAGATAGGATCAACAGACCTCGCATAACCCGGTGTCATGAGGAGTGGAAGCGGATTGCGGACTAATCGCCATGCCCGAGGGGACAATAGAGTAACGTTGGGATGCTTGAACTGGAGGTTGAGATGTGGTCGCCACAACCAAGGATGTCAAGTCTTGCAACGAAAATCGGGATGTATCACGCCTGACCGGGACCCTGTGTGGCCCATTTTCATGCCCTTCACGTTGAATGATATTTAGATTTCCGGAAGATTAGGGATAGATACTTACGAAGCTCAGTGCGCAATCGCTCAAGTGCTTTACCCAGCTCGTTGCGTCCAGAGCCATCAGCACCTATCCCCCAAAAGTAGTCCCTTGGGGAGTCCTACACTATGTAATTAGAAGAATTACAAATGACCGCCTAGTATCATACCTCAATTAGTTCAGCATCCCCCGTGCCGAGAAGCATAGCTCTTAGATCAGCATGCTGAGTGAACTTGAGTCGAAGTGTTACTTCCATCTGTGAGAACAAAGGTAACCCTGACAGTCAATGAACTTCTAAGGAAGAACTACCTTCTCAACGTTTACTTGTCTCCAATCAGACCGTACCCATTTCTGGTGACGATGAGCTTCGTCGAATACGGCACTCGGCCTGTCCCCACACTTGCGAATGTGTTCTGCAATGGCTGGTGCAGAATCCAAAAACTGTTCCACCACATCCAAAAGAGTCAGATAGACCACAAGAAAGCAATTTGACTGACTTTGAATGATTGGAAGAGATGCTCGCTAGTTGGGTATCTCTTATCACCGTAGATCACATCATGCGGCGAGAAATTCGTGAACTCGTAGAAAGGTTTGTTTTTATCATAGAACAAAATGCGATCCCTCCTCTGAAATGGTGCCACTGATGAACCCACTGGTTCCGGTGGAGCGGTGAGCGGAGGATAATAAGCTTCGGAATCTCCGGCATCCTGCGTACCAGGTGAAAGCGGTTTCAAAGTCGGTCCATGTCTAGAGCAGCTTTAATATCTCCGTTTTGAAAGGTTAAAGTACTGACTTCAAAGGCGCTGAGTGATATTGGCTAGCCGGCCGGGCCCGTTGCGCTGTTGAGGCTGCCTGTGGTGCTGTTGAAGGAGAGCTGATACCGAGTATACTGGCGAATTTCATGATCATGCGGTTGTCTAGCATACTAAGCAAGACAACGGCAACAGCAGCGGCAACAGCGAAGAGTGCGTAGAGTATTTTGGTAAATTTTAAAGGGCGATCGAGTGAAAAGTTGAGGAAATCGAAACAACTCCGAGTTAAGTCTGGTCTTATATGCCTGACCGTTATAAGGCTATACCGTTGAAACAGATTCCGCAGTTACGATTATTTCGGTTGGAGATGCCTAGCCCGGAACCATTGGATTCTGCCATGTGTGCTGCACGTACCTACTCCATCAACGAGTAAGCCTCAAGGCGCCAGCAGCAAGGAAGGCGCGTGGAAAGCAGTGAGCTGACTAAGCAGCTTCATCTTACAGACTTTCCTCTTTCGACCTTCCATTGATTCTCGTGTTGTTCTCATGGCTGCAGTGTGTTTGCGACATGGACACCCTATCCTTGACATATAGTGATCAGCCCTTCTACTAGCCACGGGTTTTCGGCTGAATAGCCACGGGAGCGATTGTAATCATTATATTGGCACAGGACTCTCCATGCCAGTTGCAGCTGGGCGAGCCTGGCGATCTTCGGAAAATATGCATTATGACTCATAATACTATGCGGATAGCGCGCGACAGGGGTGCAGCCCAGGCGCGTTCAGTTGGATCCTGAATCATATTTGATGGTCTTGCTGGTCTTGATGTGTACTCCATCTATCTGTCTTTGCTATCTATAGCTATGTCAACTTCGTCCTTTGAATCTTTGAACTTTGACGAGTTCTCTTTGGAGAACCCTACAAATCGCTTCGCAGGTCGACGCAGCCGCTTGGCATACCTGAGCCATGATAGCACTCACTTCGCTGAAGGTAGCGAGGATCTTATTGATTAGTTTCTCCTAGCTAATCCTGCTCTTTCAGTTGAAGATCTCTTCAACAAGGGATGGCGACACGGCAAGAAAGCGAGGCCACAAATACAAGGGATTTTCAAGATTCTCTGGCCGGACAGCAATCTAGAACCGTATCTCCAGCACAGGTTTGATAGACACTCAAAGTGGGAGTGGCGCGCGCTGACCATGACTGGTCATAGGAAACAGGTACAGACCCGCTTAAGGTCTCGGAACAACGTAGGGAATGAGAAGCTGCTCTTCCACGGTACAAACAGGGCATGTCTTCTTGGAGAGTCCTCAAGCAACGTTCTCTTGTGTGGCCTTAAAGAATGCTATCTCTGCTCCATCTTGCGCACATCATTTGATGTGAAGAAATGCGGTATGTGTTTTCCCGATCGCCTTCTTAGTCATCTGACCCTGCCTAGGAATGAAAAATGCTTTTAAGAGGTGAGAGGTATTTAGAATCTTATGGGTCGGTTTGACACATCGACATTGTAGGTTTGGGCACGGTATATATACCACTGCTTGCTCGTCAAGTCCGTTTGCATTTGCTTTTCACCAACACACCCGCTCAATTATAGCGCAGAAGCTGACGATTATTCTTGCAACTTGTCCCAAGAGGCCTACCTCCGTACCATGCTAGTCAATCGCGTAGTCGTTGGGAGGCCGTACAAACGGTACAGGAATGCTCCCGACCTTGTAAAACCTCCGCATGGCTTCGACTCCGTTAGTTCCATTCAGTTTTATTACTACATGCTGACATCTGCGACAGGTTACTGGGGAGATTGGCTGGGATCTGAACCACGAGGGCGAGTTTATATTTATCACACATTTTTGGATTCCCTACTTACCTTGCTTTTGATACAGAAACGGTGTGCTACACAAACGACGCTGTGCGTCCTGCGTATCTGATCGTGTATGGTCACAAGCCCAAAGGTTTACCTAAGCCAACCTTTAAGAAACTGATGTCGACGATGTTCAAGACTCCGCTAGTCTCATGAATGAACAAACGAGCGGTTGACTTCACCATTGCACGCAGAGATGCTTCGAGGAACATGTATTTATTCATCAAACTAGCATTTACAATCGCCATTTATTACCGCGTTGCATGTATAGATAATCGTTATGGGGTTATTAACATATCATAGAACATATTTGATGGCCATTATAAACTTCAAGCTTCAGTTTCAAGTTCAGAGCGCACTCCACCATACCGGTATGCCCACCCATTGCTCATCACAGCCCTCGCGACACCTATCAACGGCCTCCAACACATCCTCCTGCAGGCTGTACATAGGTAGTCTCCCGTAGGCAGACCCTAATAGAATGAAGATAGTCGTTCCTTCTGTATTAGGGTACATAGGGAAATCAGTTATTTCAAAATGACATCTCGCAGTTCTCTGCTGTCCACGACGCTCGCGGCTCGCGCCGCAGCTTGGAACAATTCACGAGACAACGAACTAAACCAGACGTTCTGGGACAACCGGGTATTGGCTGACTTTCCAACATGTCTGGTCGAGACACAGCGGAACACGCACATATAGTAAACAAGCAAATTCGGTTCATAGTCTTCCAATAATTTCGTTGGTTCGACCGCTCTCCAGAGTCTCCACAAAAGGCACCACCCGCCGAATAAAAGTTCTAACGGAGGGATAAGCCATGTTACATCAGGTTCATCCCACGTGCTTTCGTGTCCGCTCGACAAGCGTAGACTACTTGACTAGTTGCTCAGTACTAGAGTTGTCGATGGCGTAATCTGCATACGCCAACTTCTCCGACAGTAGTGAATAGAAGGTTCATTGTTTTCGATGGGGTTAAAGAATTACCGCGGTATTAATGTCGTGTTCACACATTCCCCTCCTCATCGTTGAAGTGAAAGTACTTGTATCTACTTGTCCACTTGTATCCCATTGACACTACCCAATGACCCAAGGAATGCTCCTTATATATGAAATCTGGTATTGAAAGACGAAAATTCACCTGACCGCAATATCATTTCTGGTCTGGGCCCAAACCACCCAGCCATCAATATCCGCCGCGGCTGTGAGGTACCTTTTCTAAGATAAACACGCGCAACCTGTGCATGGACACCAGGCCTTACAGCTGGACGACTGTTATATTGCCATTGTTTATGGCTGGCCTTGCCTCACATCATCCTGCTCGCTCGGATCACAAGATCTTCGCTAAGGATGCACATTGCACACAGAGTTCACGGAGTCTCATTTCCCTCGCGGAGAACACGCACTAAACGCATTCAATCGAACAGCGTCCGACCCATCTCCATGATGGACTGCGTGCTTGTTATAAAGCGCTCTGCGCCTTAAGCACCACACTAATCATAACTCATCCGCAGACTCGAAGCTCCTGGAGAGCCAAGTTCACCGAGTATCTAGCCTTGATTCCAGTATCATCTAGCTTCAGACAAGCCCGGCGCCTCTGATTGAGCAAGATGAATGCCACGGTCCCGCCTATGCATGCTGCACTTTCCGTCCTCGGAACGATGGCTGGCCAGTACCTCGCTACGCAGGGTCAAGCAGCACAACCGCCTGCGCCTGTCAATGCAATTACCCAGCAGTCCACCGGGAATGCAACTCGACCAATGTGTGACGTATGTGTACTGTATGAGGTTAAACGTATTTCTGCTAATGCCGTGGCAGATCTGTCACGTCCGTCCGAAGTACTTCGATGGAAAGAAGACCCACTCATACTGCGGCAAGGCTTGCGCAACTGCAGCGCAAAGCAGACCCATTCCCAATAGCAAACCGAAGGCAAAGAAGACCGTCAAAGCTACTCGCGGATTGTGTGATGTACGATGAGTTGTACTCGTTTAGAGATTAGGTTCACTAACATGTATCGCCTTAGTATTGTCATAAGCAACCCAAATACAACGATGGTACAACGACCCACTCGTACTGTGGCAAAACTTGCGCACAGAAAGCGAAAGCAGCAGGAACGACTGCAGCGCAACCTATACAGCTATCCAAGTCCGTTCAATCATCATTGCATTGGATGCTGACAGTGCTTACCCGAAGTTCTCCATCCAGTCCCGTGAAAAACGGTTGCTTGGTGTGTGGAAAGGCTGTGAAACGCAAGGGGCACTTCTGCGGTCAGGCGTGTACGTCAAAGGCCGAGAAGAGTGCCCCAAGTGTCTTAGAAGTTCCTCAAGGACACGACACGTTCAAGAGCGGTAAGTAGCATTCGCAAGTTATTGTGGGCGGAAAATGAACGTTTATGTACTGTAGTTGCTGACCAATTCAAGACGTCGTGGAGACATCAGACTCCATGTCCGACTGTTCGGAAGGTGCACAAAGTGATTACATCACCGGCATCCATTGCCAAGTACGAGGCTTACCGGTCAGTCTATGTAAATGTAGTCGTTGGTGCCTTAACTGATAAGGAGCAGGGCTGCTGTGGAAGCTCGCGGCAATTTTGCCACATCTGGGCGCTCGGCAGGAAATGAGAACCGTCGCTGGCACGGTACGACCAGAGAATGCAATCTGGGAGATAATGGCAATGGTACTCTGTGCTCATCCCAGACATGTTCCTTGTGCTGCATCATCAGTACGTCTTACAACCTGAATCTCTTTGGCAAGAAGACTGGCTGGGGCCGGTATGTTGTCTTCATCAACAATATTTGCTGTCTTGACGCGTATATCAGGTTCGGTCATGGCATCTATACTTCGTCTACGTCTTCGAAATCGAATGACTACTCCTCGAACGTTAACCCATCTAGGTTGAAGGCGATGTTGCTGAACAAAGTAGTCGTTGGCAAAGGTTACAAGATGACACAAGATAACACGTCGTTGACAGCACCCCCATCTGGTTATGACTCTGTATGCGCCTTATCTTCTAACTTTTCGTACTTGCTCAACTGGTTTAGGTCCTCGCGGAGGTAGTGAATGGAGGATCACTGAATTACGATGAGCTTGTATGCTACACAAATGACGCCATTCGCCCATCTTATCTGGTCATGTACGATGCATAAGAGCATCCTGTCAGATCCTCTTTGATATTAAATTTTCTATCCTCATAACCTTATGTATTCGACAGTGGAACATCTCAATTTATGTGTGCACTATATCTTTGAATACCAATGTCAACAGGCTAATCATTCTTCCTGTAATGCATGATGGCGATACAGTAAACTGTCAATTCCCAAGACACAAGCACAAGAATTGAAAAAGTATATTTTGTGGTATGAGCGGGGATAATGCAAGGAGATGGGGGAAGGTGGTCGTCTAACGCACTAAGACCTGGTGTCAAACTGTACTATAGGTGTAGTCTGTGCATGAGTGAGGGAGGTGTCCGTGGTGGATATAAAATTAGGCCGTCTGGATTAGGAACAATTAGTTGGAGTTGAATCTAAAAGCTATTCTGGAGGAATGACGCACTGCTTGCTTCAACCAAGTAACGAGGTCATTGCGGTCCTTCTCTTTCTTGAGACCGACGAAGTTCATACTTGTACCGGGGATGTACTGTGTAAAAATTGAAATTACATCAGTCAGTAACGATGCACAACCGTTACTCATCACCGCGACAAACCTTTTTAGGGTTCTCCAGGTAGTCGAACAGCGTATCCTCTCCCCATACAACGCCCTTCTTCACGTTGGCGGCCGTGTAGGAGAAACCGTCGACGGAACCAGTCTTGCGACCGAAAAGGCTGCAAGACACTCAGCGGAGGTAGAAGAGGATAAAAATGCTCTTACCCATGCAAGTTGGGGCCGACCTTGTTAGGCTCGCCTGCGCCGACGGTATGACACAGAGCACAACTCCTCTTGAAGATAGCAGCACCCTTGCCAGCGTCACCTGGAACAGCGTCAGCCTTTGTTGCCCCACCCACCAGCGACAAGTATGAACCAACCTTGAGAGTAAGGCATTGCGATAGTCTATAAGGTCGTGAAGAGGGAATAGAAAATTAATTATGAGTGCCAAAGGCAGGTGGAGATGATGGTGGACCAAGATGATGCTTCACCTATTGAAACTTTTGCGCCTCAAAAATGATTTCAGTGCCCGGTTTTTCCCGTTGCCACAACATTGGCCAATCGGAATCGTACAATTTTGGAGACGGAGCGGAGGTAAACTCAGATGTTATTCGTCACGTAACTGTCTACACTGTCGCGCCTATGTACACCAGAACTCATGGATCCACAGAATACAGCAGACGTTCCATGACGCCAAACAGCCTCTATCGAAACTTATTGCTACAGTACTAGTGGTAATGCGGAAATAACTACGGCGATCAGGAATGCGGCGATTAACTCGTCAGTTCATTGTGCACGAAAAACTAGAATGGGGCTGCAACTCGGATAACCATCGGGTGGCGAATACTGCGAGCCGACTGCCAAACGAGCCAGGTGATCACAAGCATTCCAAATGTCAAGGTGAGACTGTTCAAATATGATCAGTAACAAGACACGTACGACCTCGATACACGCACATCTGAGTAACTGCCAAGGCTAGACCTGCGAATCAGCCCTGTTCAAACTCTCAATGTAGCTTTCTTACCAAAGAGCGCCTGCAGTTGACCGCAATACACGACTCCGTTGCATGATCCACGCACGAACAAGCGAGGAAGTGACTTGTTGAATAGGCCTACTCCTGCAACCCAGAACACCCACGTCACAAGCACCCAAATTGCTTGGGTGCCTATGGATGCGATGGGATGTCTGGACCACAAGGGATCAAGGAAGAACAGGGTGTATGTTCCTGAGGTCACTGTTGTCCAACAGGCCGAAAACCTGTTTGGGAGCGCGCTCAGTTATATATATCTTCATATCGCGAAACAGACATACAAAAGAAAGCGCACACCGCTGTATGTAATGGTATCAGGTGCATTGTTGTTAAAGCGATATTGCAGCAACAACCAAGTGGCATCTGCAACCTATTATAGCAAAGGGGTTCGTCATCTTTCCGCATGGAGTTGGATTGTCACTCACCTCCGCCAGGCCAACAGCCAGCAAGAATACATACACGACTAGGCAAGGCGAAGAAAAGGTGCGTCAACAATGAGGCAGCATGGGTGAGGATGGAATACTAACGGGGGCCGTATTGCTGAACTCGCGCCCCAGATAATTTGTTGATAGATCTTGGATGACGCTTTGAGTGTCGATACAGAAGGTATAATGGACAGAAGTAAATCAAAGCCAACATAGGTGTCACTGCAGCTATGACACTGGAAATGGCACTGGAGTACATCCTTGATGCACTGATATCAGGGGCACTGGCAGCCGTCAGGGAGTTCTGTATTGCGAAAGAGCCGGTGGCAAGAGCAGCAAGAACACAGATCGACGAGGCAAAGGGAAGCATTTCGACCAGCTAAAGGCGTGATGTTAATGTTCAGCTAGACAGGTAATGTTTTCGATGTACCGAAAGTGTTTGTTTACGACTAAGCACAGGTCGCTTTGGAGTCGATGAAGGAGCTATCAGGGTCAGCTGCAGTGACCACACTGGGAGAGGAAAGAGGACAAGGAGAGATGTAGCCTTGTGTCGGCGAGCCCGCATTGTCCACTTCCAAGGGTGTTGCTGAAGAAGCGAAGACATGCTGATGGTGCACGCAGGAAACGTGTTGCCTCTCCGTCCCGTGATACATAGGGGACAGTGCCAATCTTGAGGATGCGATTAAATATTGAACTAGATTAGTACGTACGACAAGGGTAGATTAATTGATGCAATTCAATGCACGGTCCTAGGCCTGAAAGCCTCACAAACACTAAATTTTTAGCTGTGCCAAGGAAACCTCCGAGTCGTTCATGTTGTCGTAGTCATTCCTTCTTTTCGCATCGCGGACATTGAATGATAAACGCGGATGTTGCTTCCAAGTCCCCAGATCATATGTATTCCGTCACTACTACTACCACCACCACCACCACCACCTGGTAAAAGAGTTAATCAAAGGATCGTAGTAGTATCGCATATTTTTCGGCAACCCTGTTAATTGGCGTGACACAGGGTGGTCTAATTATCACAGAATGACTCGCCAAATATTTCTTGGTATATTGAGTTTAGTACCTTGAAGCACGAAGATTAGCCACCCTGACATTTATTATGGAAGAATCTTCGGTTTGTATATAAAGCTTCATGCGGACAAGCCCGAAACATGCTCCTTCACACTCCACCATCATGTCGTCGGGCTGGAGGGACATTTGTGTCAGTGCTTTGATCTGTGCCACTCTTCTTGCTGCGATCCGTCATGAGATAAAGAAGAGGAAAGCAGTTTTGCTACCCCCGGGTCCGCCACCTATTCCAATCATTGGAAATGTGCGTGGGATTGATGTTAACGCGCCGTGGCTAACTTACACGGAATGGGGTAGGCGATATGGTGCGTGCAATGATACAGAGATATCTCACTAGTTCAAATACTATTCACCAGGAGATATTGTATACTCACACTTCTTCAACCAAGAGATTATCGTCATCAACTCCGAGAAAGTAGCAACAGAGCTTTTGGAGAAGCGGTCACAAAACTATTCTGACAGGCCGAAAATTCCAACAAACTCGCTGTAGGAGCTATACTTAACTATAGAGTCACAGTAGTTCCTGACACAGTAATTCTGTTAGTTTCGGGCTAGATTTCAACACCATATTCATGGGTTATGGAGCCCGTTGGCGTCATCAAAGGAGGATATTCCATCAAGCATTCAGGGCGGAAGCAGCACCAAGTTACCGTCCAATACAGCAGCGGAAGATTCAACAACTTCTTCACAATCTTCTTCACACCCCGCACGAGTTTCTAAACCATCTCCACATGTATGTCTTCTTCCGCGGGTGTATTATTTTATTATTGATACCGAGATTCTTCCGGCAGATATTCTTCTTCGGTTATAATGTCAATTACATATGACTATGATACAGAACCACGTGATGACCCATTGGTGGAGGTCGTTGGGAAGACACTCCAGTTGGCCCTGCAGGAACTTCGACCTGAGGTGGCTGCTGTTTTGAGCGCTTTTCCATTTCGTGGGCCTTTATTCGTCCTTTTGTGGGCTTGACTGACACTGTTTAACTAGTTCTTCGACTACCAGCATGGGTCCCTGGCATGTCAATCAAGAAGAAGGCTGCCCAGTCACGAGAGTGGGTTCGAAACTGGATGGAGGATCCTTACCAGCATGTGCTCAGAAGGATGGTGAGAATTATCGAGTTCTGTCTATGTGCGCTTACCTATCCCAAAAGGCCGATGGGACAGCACGATCATGCATGGTTTCAGATGCACTCAGACGGATTGGGACAAGAGATCCTTCCGTAGAGTCACAAACGATCAAAGAGAGTGCAGCTACAGCTTTGGGAGGTGAGTACCAATTGGATATAGCATGCTGGAACAATAGTTGATTAGGATTCCTGTCTGAGCAGCTGCTTCAGAAACGGTGCTCATTTCGTGTGATTACCTTACAGCGGTCTAATTTTATCTTAGACGACCTCGATATTGCAAGTGTTCGTTCTTGCTATGGTGCTTTTTCCGGAAGTACAAGCGAAAGCTCATACTCTGATTGACGCTGTCGTTGATGAGTCAATGTTGCCTACGTTTGAAGATAGGCCGACCTTGCAATACATCGATGCCATTCTCCGGGAAACTCTTCGTTGGCATCCTATTTTGCCTTTATGTGTGTATACAGTTATCTTGTGTTCATTACGTCTCACGAAATAGCGCAGCCACGCCACATGCTTCGGTGAATAGCGATGTTTACGATGGATATTATATACCCAAAGGTCTAACATTTCACGCTTTCTGACATCCTTTCTAATGACCTATACAGGTGCCACAATTATGCCGAATGTGTGGTGAGTCGGTATACCCAAGCTGCAATCTAGAGGCCAACCACTTTGTAGGGCAATGACACAAAATGAAGAAAAATACCCGAATCCTTCGCAGTTCTTGCCCGAGCGCTTCTTGGACGATGATGGCAATCTCAATGGGGACACTGTCGGTATTGCCTTTGGGTTTGGGAGGAGGTTTGTCACGATTATATTTTCCATTTGGCATTGGTAAACCTTGTGATCCTACAGAATTTGCGTTGGGCGACATGTTGCGGACGCCTCATTATGGATAGCTATGTCTTGCATGCTTGCTAGGTTCACCTTCTCGAAAACGATGGACTCAGACGGTGACGTGATCGATTTCGAACCGCGATGGTCCAGTGGGATCGCAGTGTGCGTTTGCTTCTGGTCTTCTGGTCTTGTTTCTCATCTAATATGATGATACTTCTCCAGTCATCCACTTCCATTTCCGTGCACCATCACTCCAAGACTTTGCAAGGTAGATATATAATCATTAATAATTTGGTCGAATCTTGATATGGTATATTACATATTACATTACATTGGGCCTTGTTTGCAATTCACTCCTGGTGCTTTCTATTCATTCTCACTGCATATTTCAGTAAGGATGTGTCGATTGAGAGCCTACTTCAAATATCCTGTTTACACATCGTCTTCGACACTTGTTTCTCCAACAGATTTGGAGGGGAGAACCGCGCCCATCTCGTTGACTTCAACGTAAATCTCTCCTTCGTTGGCTCCTCTCCTCCAGGGGACACGACTGAGTTCTGCGTGGTTGAGCAGCCATGCCGGATCAACATGGTACGTCGCAGCCAAGGAGCGGATGCTTAGCATTGCGCGACAGACGGAGACGACTGTAGCTGCTACTGCTATTCTGGGAAAAAGATGTCTAGCAGTCAGAGTCTGCGAATACCATAAACGACACGACCTTACTCTCCCCCCAGAGCCGAGTAGTATATCTGACACCGATTCTAAGTTGTAAGTGGGTTGTGCAAATTTGATCATGAAACTGACGGGTATGTCCTTGGAGTTCGTCATACAAAGACCGATAATTTCATATAATAGCGTTCCTGTTATTAGTTTTAACGTCTGTGAAGTGAACAGAATCGAGGTGTGTGCACCGGCCGCAAACGCATACACGAACATCCCTCTAATCAAACATGAGATTCAGCAGATAACCCTGTGGCTAATAAGGGGCGTACTCTTTTAAGAATCGGCGGATAATTCCATGTCTCTGCAAGGCTCTCGGACTGATGCGAAAGCGATACATCTTCAATGAGAACATTGTCGTATGGACGACCAAGGATGGCAAGTAAATGCCAAATATCGACGGCTTCGTGGTGAGCGGGTTATCAAGCACACTCTTGACGAAGTCAAACTCGAGACCACCAGCTATTACGGTTCCTGCTGTGCAAAGTACGAAAACCGCAACCGCCAGGCATCTAATGAAGCGATTCCGGGAGAATAGATGCCATACTCGCAATGTTACGACACCTGTATTCACCAATCAATCCAGTGGTCATAAATGCGCAAAAGACAGACATTGACAGAGCGTCATGACCGTGAATACAAGGAGGTAACCAGTAATGAAAAACTGATTCGCTCTAATTCAATGCATGAGCTAGTCTGTCGGGGGCCCTGTCATATGTGACAGCTTACGCCTGTTGGAAGTGGTCTGTAAGACCTTCAATGACGAGAAACGCATATGACCCACGAGAGAACTGGGAGTCTTGACATTTACTGTTGACTATTAGTTTCCAGAGCCGAGAAATCAATATCCACGCTGACAAACCATAGAAAACAAGCCTGGTTAATTTCATGAATAAGTACGCGTTCACAGGATGATGTTAGAATACCCACAACATTTGTGTCAGAGCCAAGTATCGGATCTGCAGAACCCAGATTAATCACTACGAATACAATATAGCGACGGCATTACGCTGAGATATAGTATTCTTGAAGCCGACCATGCCCCAGACCAGAAGAAAGTTACCTAAACATAGTAGTGGGTGGATTGCTGTCAATCGTGAAGGCGACATTATACCTCTTGGGAGAACGTGATAGCATGGTCGTAGACCACAAGAGTGAACGATGCCATGATCAAATTCTTCGAGGCGATCATCGCCAATAGTGTTTGTTTGCATTCGTACGAGAGATCATCATCCACGAGACAAGAATTGCTCGACATGAGAGATTGAAGGTACCCTCTATTTGCTAGAGCTTGAAGGAGTCTCTGGTTAGTAGTATTGAGGAAGGTGGATCAGTGCTACATAGCATATATTCATCGTGATGAACGGGAAGCTGATGCGGCACTGCATCACGGGTCCTACTCGAAAAGGAGAAAGTGTCAGTCTTACTATCGAAGTGTGTCGTGTCCCGTAACTGTGGAGACTCCCATCATCATCAGCTGAAACACGTCGCATCTCAGATTTAGTGACACCTCTGTCCATCAAAAGATGGCAGGGCTGCATGCGCACTCGCCCTGACATCGAAAGATGGCCGTATCTTTTTCACAACTACCTCATCCCGAAATGCACAATGATGTGGAATGTAGTGCACGAGTCTGATAAAATCATATTCAAGCATGGACGGTACTACACGCTGCAGTGTAAGCTAAATGTGTAGTTGAAACAAGGAATTCATCACAGTGAGTAAAATCACATGCATGAAACATGCATGAGTCTTACCTAAGGCGAGTTCCTTCTCGTGGAAATGCCTAGATCCGAAGGCTGCGTGACATCCGGAGGCCCCGTTCAGGACATATTAACCATGGGGAGTTGTGACTCGCGGGAGGGCTGCAGCTCGACGAAAATCTCGCCTTCACGGTCTCATGACAAAGGTGAAAGTCGACATCAAGTTTCGGCACGTACCTGTCGCACATGCATACATCACCAAACCCCTAGGAAGCATACAGTGAGTACGTGATGCGAGTCGCTGCACAGTCAAAAGCATACTCTTTTAGAAACCCTGCCAAAAGCGAAGAGCGTCTCTGAAATCGGTCGCTCGTCATATACCTATATATCTTGAGGGAAAAAAGTACAGCATGAATTATAAAGGAAGGCACATAGAGGACGGTGAATATCGATGGATTCTCCGAAGGGTTTGGATGGTCCATTTCTTGAAATAAACGGTCGAAGAGAGTGCCTGCTAGTACCCAAGTCGAATGGGTGCACACGATGTAAAGCAACACAGCAAATCTTCGTATTAATTTGTTCTTCGAGAAGAGGTACCAAACACGGAGGGTGATCACAGCTTCGAAGGTGATTGATAAATGCATCAACCGAATCTCAAGCTACTTACCTTGACACAGCGCAGCGCCCAGGTTGATCAATGCTATATCTGCAGCAAGCCATGCCTTCAAGCTATGATAAGAATTAGCGTGGAGCCTTGAATGACAACAGGAGCCAGCGATGCTCACAAACTGCAAAATGTTCGGAGGGACTGACACACAAAATATCGTATAAATTCACTTACTGTAGGTTCAGAGACATCAAAGTGCACTGGAATTACATGAAATTAGCCAATGCAGGTGTCACGAAAACATTCATTACGCTTGATTGCAACACTGAGGGACGATTAGGAATGATCAATGAAAGCAGTTAGACGCCCACAATACTTGAATTAACCCCATATATCGTATCTGCAGGTTAGACAGTCAGGGAGATGAAAGGCTTGTGTGGACCGGAACGTAGCTCACGCTAAGATAGAGAACCCTTGATGCATCTCGTGAACCACTCCAAAAGAGAGTCACCTAGATAGCTTCCGCTGTCAATCAATAGGTTCCTCGCCCCAGAGCACGGCAATCACCTCTTGATCGAACGTTATTATATGGTCGTAAATTATTAGAGCGGCCGAGGCGACGGCAAGATCTCTAGAGCGAGTCTGAGCGGTTGCTCCGGAATCAATGGATTCCATCGAAGGTGATGAAAGAAAGATTACATGGGGATGCTCTTAAATACCCGGAAGGTTGCGGAGACGCACAAGGATGCACGTCGTTTACTCACGAGGCGATGTACAACCTGTGATGGCATCCGTTTGATGTATTTTGCCCCTCTGAGTAAGTCATTTGGTTGTTTGAAGTAAATTCTCACCACATGCTCCCCTGACC
The DNA here is from genome assembly GCA_002994865.1 of Rhizopogon parksii. Lineage (NCBI taxonomy): Eukaryota > Fungi > Basidiomycota > Agaricomycetes > Boletales > Rhizopogonaceae > Rhizopogon > Rhizopogon parksii. The sequence continues at coordinate 25,927 of PVXU01000140.1, read as the reverse complement.
AGTCACCAGTCATTCTGGGAATGTGTCACACACGATTGCGAGCAAAATTTCAACTTCAAGTAAGGCATGAATGCATAAATGCATGTGGGGACAATTGACGTAGATAATCATAGCCATGCGACACCAACATAACAGCTCTTAACACTCTCAAGGAGCGAACAAAGTGTTGAGGAAGGCCTCTCCAGCAGAGGAGCCCTTGGCTTTTTTGCCCTTCTTCTCTTTTTGTTCCTTGACACGCTCCTGCTTGACTGTAGGTACATGTGAGGTATGAGCCACAGTATGACAGCGTTAAAAGTAGGTACGTACGTAGTTCTTGCCTGCGGAGGGTCTTGGCATAAGGGTTCATGCGGAAGAGGACGCCCTTGTTGACGAGAGGGTTCTTCTTCTGTGTCCAAGGGCGCTTCTGGACCTTTGGGCCGGCGGGGCGAACAACAGCTTGAATCTCAGAGCTGTTGATCAGACGGGTGACATCGGGGTTGGAGATCTTGGCCGTGGGAAGGCTATACACAATGGTCAGTCTGTCCATAAGGAGCTACATGGGCGACGCGACGTACAGGTAGTCCTTCTTGTACGAGGAAACTTTGTCGAATGTGCCGAACACCTCATCAAGCAAGCTGAAGGCACCCTCTGTCCAAATGATGAAGCGACCGAGATGTCCACCAGGGGCAAGCTGGAGGAGGTTCAACCGCTGGACATTGACGAGCTCGACACCGGGCAAGTTGCGGAATGCCTTGACGATGCCGTTATCCTCGTTGAATACAATAAGAGGGCCACGACGTTGGCGGTAGCGGCGGTTGCGCATCTTACCCTTTCCAGCACGGAGTTTACGTGAGTTGGACACCTTAGTGACATCTGTGTAGGCATTCAGAGCCTTGAGGAGAGTGATAGCTTCCTTTGTTTTCTTGAAGGACTCTGCTCCATTCTCAACTACGAGAGGAACCTCAGCAATCTGCTCAATGCGGTGACCGCGGGCCAGGACAAGGGAGGGGAGAGCAGAAGCTGCAAGTGCGGAGACGGTAGCGAAGCGGCGCTGATTTTGGTTGACCTTGACGTGCCATTTGCGCCAAGTCTTGGTGGGAGCAAACATACGACCGCCACGACACATGTTTCCAAAGGCAGCCTGAGGAGATATGGTGGTTTCAATACAAAATCAGAGGTGTGATATCAATGTTGTGCAGACCTGCCCGGAACGGTGGGTACCACCACCACCGACACGAGGAATACGTGCAACAGCACGACCAGTACCCCAAGACTCTGCGGAAGTCTGGTGACCGGCTTTCTCGCTAACAGCATAAGCCTGACGCCTGTTTTTAGCGATGCTCTCTGGAGAATATGTCAACTGTGCAATCAGAATTCGAAAGTTAGTCACGCACTGTGGACCTGGGCGACTACATCGAGCCTGATGGGGGCAGTAAGGACAGCGGGAAGGGGAAGGGAAGTTGAAGCCTCTAGTTGAGATCATCAGGTTTGACGATGATCAAAGGGAAAGGGTACAAACCTCCTGAGACGGATTGCACGCTAACGGTGGGTCTTGAGGCCATTGTCGTTGATCTTGACGGTCTTGAAGTGTCCCAATCGCGGGACCTTGCGTGAGTGACACTACAATTAAAGTTTGCTAGTTCTAAGCCTCAGAGTAAATATGAGCAAATACAACCTGACCGGGCCGGAGCCGGTCAGATTAAGCTCTGGACAGTCTGGCATTGGTCTGGCACTTGTCGTTGATACCTCTAAATAAGGCCGTGGTGGAGGGCGTTCACGAGGTATTCATTTGCATTGTTTTTACCACTGCAGTCCAGTGCCCCCTGTTTGTTATATGTGAGCTGAATATCTCGGTTAAGTGACTTCTCCCGTTTTTCTACTTACTGGATTTCATATGACAACATTCGTACATGTTTTCAGTAGGTTGCAGTAGTATCGTACTGCTGCGTTGGTTGCTGGCTGATTCATTCTATCGTAATGGACGTTAGGTTGATGTGATGTCTCATACCATCCATGTAAGTTAGCGCTTTGTAGTAGTGGACCGATGTAATCGTCACACTACTACATAATGTATGTTCTCCTAATACAGAAGGGACGACTGTTTTCCTTCTTATAAGGGTCTGCCCAGGAGAGACCAGTATGTATGTTCGGACATTTTCAGGGTAAATATTTTATATACGTTTTGATCGATCAGAATGAGCATCACCCCAACAATCTCTCTGCCTCCACACTCCCATTATGTTCCGCCTTGCGCCTGAGACCCCAACAACTTTTAAACGTGAACTTCACCCCTTCCACCATCCGACTGATCAGCCAATCTCTCGCACGCCAGACTGCATGCTCAGTTACAACAATGCGGTCCGGACGGAGGCGATCCTCGCCATCGATGACGATACCAAGCGTTATGATCGTGGTGAAAATCGATGCAAGCGCTGTGGAAGCAGATATCATGAACATGATGACCATCTGGAGCCGCGCCGCCTGCTGGACGGAAGAGCCACCAAGGATGGCACCTGAAAATATTTGATCAGCGCAACAGTTTGCCTACGTTATGACATTAATTCTGACCAGTCATCATGCCGGGAATAGCAATGATTCCAATCACGCTGCAAGGACGAGGACTCAATCAGAAACAGGTCAACTTATTATTTGGAATGATGCGAACCTCATTTGATTGATCGTCGGAGTCAGTGCAAGACGAAGGGCTTCTCGTGCAACAGGTCTACACGCTTCAAGCCGCGATGCCCCGAATGCGAGGTACATCTCCACTTTGTCGCGATTGTCGCTACAAGCATTGGTCAATATCTGCACTTGCAGTGCATCGGTCGACTTACTATATTTCCTGCAGCACATAGGACACAGAAACAACAATTCCTGAAATCGTGCCTCCGCACAACATGCCGACAATTGGGACTTGTTGGACAAGTCAAAACTATGGAACCTATACAACGAAATTGTGACATACTATATTGCTCGGGCTTCCAGAATGGGTCTATAGCCATGGCGAAGCGGATGCCAATGACAGAGACAGGTATCGTCGAGCACAACATACCAAAAAGTACAGAGAGGAACTGGGCAGCTGTTCAGGATAGGATAGTAGATACCTGTCCATTTAGCTTACCATATGTTTGTAGCGCTTTTTGGATTTGTTCACAACTTCTCGAGGTCAGGATGACAACTCTGCATTAAGAACTGCTTTGAACCCACCTGCTTCCGTAGTTCCGAGTAAATTCAACAAGCCTGAATATCTCAGGTTTAATTCTGAGCCCTCTATAATAAAGGTCGGACTCACATGCGATACCAGCAACTGCCCATGGATTATTCGTCTCAAACACCTTCTGCAGCACCAGCGCAACCAGTGCTAACTGCAAGACGCAGCGCACAGCTGCTGAGAGCAACGACGATCCTACTCCGAGTTGTAAAGATGTAGAAACGAGGGCATTGAAAAGAATGAAGGAGAAGCCGAGGCCAACATTTGTCCAATCCAAGTGAGTAAACTCTCCAGGTACTTCCGCCATGGTTTCCAATAGACTGTAGAAGAAAAGAAACCTACGCAAGCCTCAAATATCAGGCTAGGTAGGATCACACGGTTATTGATAGAACTGAAGCATTGGCGCTACTTAAGTATTAGCGACGGCAGTGTTTTACCCTGGCCGCCGCCAATGACGTCCAGCGGATTATTAAATATTACGTACGCAACAACACTTGCAGAGAGATTAAAAAATTAGCCAATATCACGAAGAGCAAATTTTCAGCAAGCATTATTTAGCTCTCTCTAATATGTATAGTTTATCGCTCATCTCCATCTCCAACATGCTCAACCATTGATGAAGGGGAACCTCCAGAAGCTTGGCAATGCCGCCTCGCGGAAGGTTCAACTTCCATCTTGAAAAGCCCCGCACACTGCCCACCAACTTCCATCGTCCAGTTTCGACGAACTCTGCCGAGGACTCGGCAATGAGATGAGTGAGAGATGTTGGCGTTGTAAGATCGCGCAAAGAGAGACCTTCTGTCTTGTTGTAAACCCAATCTCCTGTTGCTGGTACGGGTATGGGCTGAATGTAAGGCGGTGAATGACTCTGGAGGAAGAGCGAGGCCCCAGTCTGAGCTGCAAGGTTGGATAGGTGAACATGCACTGTAGTGTTGTGGTCAGCCTAACCCAGAACTTCATCTGTTGTGCTTCATACCAGCGTGCTGGTCCGTATAGTGATTGTTGAACTTCGCGAGTGTGGACCCACCAGGGTAGTTTGCCATTGACGCCCACGTCAATGCGATAGTGATGACACAGTTCGCAGCGAGAGCAGCCATGACTGTGACAAGCATCATTTGTCCAAAAATGGTCCCTTTCCTTCGAGATACCCTATTGAATAGGTTAGTGTCCAAACGAAATGTTATAAAAGCCACGAACACTTGCATCCACCTAGCACCTCGGGCGGCGGCGATGTTAAAGAGGGGAACAGCGTAAACAATGAAACGCCATTCCTTGTGACCCAAACCACTGATGAGACCAATAAAGATAACGGGTGGTATGATCAAGGCCCGGACACGAATATCCGACGCAGCTCCGACTACAGCCAATGGCAGGGACCCAAGGAGAAGCTTTGGGAGGTGCGAGAGGAAATATGTATACCTAGGTGATGTCTGTACACCGGGTGAGAGACAGGTACGAAGAAGAAAACAACAACTTACGCCCCACTCAGAACTCTTGCCCTGGAAGACATTGAAATACACGCCATATAGTTCGGGCCACAACGGCCATTGGTTCCATAGGTACGAATCGACAACAACGGTCAAAGCTAGTCGCCGAACGATTGTAGACCCTCTTAGTGCACAAAGGACAACACGCACCGATGGAAAATAGGCTAGATAGAAAGCCTGCTTTGATCAATCTCAGCAAACTGGTATGCCTGAGAAGTAGCGTTTGGATAGCAAGAGGGGCAAGCAACAGTGCAACTTCCGAGCGGAACACGATGGCAGTGAATGTTAGTAATGCAAATGCAACATCAACGCTCTTCCTGGTAGGGGACCGGGACTGCGGAGCTCTGTTGTACAGTGCGTAAAATGAAAGATTGACTTGAGTTTGTATTTTCGGTCAGCGGATACCCGTGTCACAAGCAAAGCCACCTACCAGGGAACAACGCGAACATGTTCGGCAATGTTCGACCCATCCAAAACGGCAGGTGAAATTGCGAGCATGTTAAAAGGATATACATGAGGCCAGTTGGACGACCAAATCGTCTCGATACCGCCCGTCGCACCAACATAAGGCCTATTGCGTTTAGCGTAGCAAGTACCAAACGCACTAGCAGAGATGGTCAAGACCCTGAGAGCCAATCATTTACATTGAGTCGAACCTGCTATCTGAAGGTCCATTTTTGTGCTTAGCAGGCCCCATTGACCCGCTATGTACATGACAGGTGAAACGAGCCATGCAAGTAAAATGCTTCCTACGAACGTCCGCGGTACAGCACCTGGAAATGTGTTGTGGTCAAACTTCACCACTGATCAGATACAAAGAGTCTGGTTGAGCAAGCTTCATGCCTTGTATAAGTTATGCTTCTCGACACCATACATAAGAATGTCATGGGTTGCGTGCAAGTTGAAGCTTTCTTCAACCTTCGTGTATGGTGCCAAAAGGACATGAGACCAACTGGTCACCAACAAGAGAAAATCCATAGCAAAATGTCGAAAAATGAAGGTGGGTGGTATGTGGCTTTACAAAGCATAAGTCACAAGTATGGCATCAGCAAGAGCTTCTTTACACTGGTAGTACCGATAGCAAGCGACACAGGTTAACCAAAACAAGTATTTCGGGAGTCGGAATTATTCTGATCTGAACCAAAATAGAGGGTATAAATAAATCAACTTGGAATCAACATAAGCATCTACATAACTTGAAGCATTGAAGGAATATTTTTAATGTAGCATAACAGCCTCTATCTGACTTAAAAGAAATCACAGGCAATCCATACATTTCAAACCAATAACAAATGGCGTTCATATCGTCACTACAATGCGTTGTCCTTCGTCGAGAAATAAAATTGTTCAAGAGAGGGCCAGGCAGAGGGCTCAAGCATGGACTGCACCTCCGGAGGGAACCGCACTGGCATGGTAGCGTCTACTTGCAAAAATAGACGCAGTGATTGTAAGCCTGCATCCACAAGAGGTTTAAGTCCCTGCAAAATTATCTTTACCAGATCACTATCCCGGGCGCGAGGCCTAGGTTCATTGATATGAAAATCCAATGATTTCAGCGACCCTCTGAACCTCTCAACGAGCACAGGCATGAGATAATCATAGATAGCCATGATTCCATAAGGTTGCCCATCTGGCTGAAATACCAGGGTATGGAGATGCGTTGCTGCAAGGCGGGATAAGAAGAGAATGACAGAAAACACCGATCCCCGGACATCCAACCGCTTTAAAGTAGAGAATATGGGAGGAATAACTTCCCAATTCATGTTCAAGCGATCTTGGAGGTGGATTTTAAGATCTGAGATAGGCGCCTGGGATAACAGCAAGCAGAGAACAGTAAGCTCAGGAGCACGAATATAGGCTTTGCTTAGATCAACGCTCCCAACATGCGCAAATAGGCGCTGAGGTGTCGAGTGCGACACTCTTGTTCGCATGGGGCCGATGATACGAAGTTCGTCCAAACGCGGGGCATCAGCAACAGCTCTGTCAAGTGCCGATTCAATGGGGTCACAATCAAGGGTACTGTGACATATGAGAGTAAGGGATCGAATGGAGGGGGGGAATGGTTTGGCTTGGGGGGAAATTGGCCCAGAGAGAAAATAGGTGAGACCTCGTAGTTTCGGGAAAAGATGAAATTTATTCTGCCCGCGAAGAACTGTGAGATGCGTGTAGCAACCTTGATACTTTATGACATGGGCGCTATCATCATCGTGTTCGGACATGCATAAGTTGCGGACTCGTGCAGCGTATCTGTCGAACGTATTCCAGGCGTCCAATGAATTGTAGCAATTGTTCAGAAAATCGCAGTCACTGATCCGGGCATCCTGCGGACATAGTGAGGATTGGTTTCAGCCGCAATTTGAGGTAAGTCACTCACATTCACGAGATTAATAGAGATGCTCTCTGGAATCAACGAAGCGAATGGTACAAAGGAGTGCATAGATCTCCAGAGAAAATCAAGTGCGGGATCTGTGAATGCGCGACAACAGCAAGACAGTCGGTACAATGATTTCTTGTCGTCTTGTAATTCATCAAGGATAACTGCAAGGATTTCCGAGATGCAGAGTGTCTCAAAAGGTCCTGGCATAGAGTTAGTAAGGGAAGAATTTACGACTCGCAGTAAGTGGGCATACACAAGGGTTAAGACTCGATCAGATTGTTCCATTGGGATAAAAGAATTGGCACGAGGCAGGGGTGATATTGTTTTACATTCAGAAATGCATGGAATCCAGACTTTTCATGGAACTGGAAATATTTTTCTGTAGGACCGAGAACTAGCCCGGGCTGCCCGCAGGATTGTAACTGCGAGCGGTCGCGAGTTTTCTGAAAGAACCTGGCCCTGTGGATGTAAGTTCAACTTGAAGTTGAAGTTGGAACATGACGATCATCATGATGGCGTTCATTACTTATGTAACTTACTCAGGCTAGTACGTTCAGATCTATGTAACTTACTCAGGCTAGTACGTTCAGAACTATATAAGTAATACATAATTGCCGCACGTCTTCCTACTAGAGGGAGACTACGTCCACGCTAGAGCCAATTTGAATTCTGAAGCCTTTTACACGTACAGTCGCGGTGATACTAATACACGTAGAGAAAGAACAGGACGAAACTTATTTTACATGAAATTACCTGTAGGGCTTCATTTTGTGTCTTGTGGGCGTGCAACTAACTTCGTCCCGCTAACCTCACCCCTCTTCATTCGCTCCAATCCCTTGGAAATTCCTTCAAGACCATTGGGAAGAACTTCGTGCCTGTTGGGCTGTACAAACAAGTAGGTCAGTGGCAATGACTCTATCCGCAGGACTCATAACTCGCCTTGATGGTACCGTCCTCAAGCCACTGTCCAAGCTTGGCCCACGATCCGCTACAGAGCGACTTGTTTTGCTGCACATGTGGACTCCCAAACGTGGGAATAGCTCTGCGCTCCTTTCCTTCGTCTTCTTTGACTGAAGCCGGAAGTGTCAATATCATGGCTCCTTTATGACCAAGGAGCGACCATCCAATTTGCTGTGTCCCAGGAAGGGAGATCGCATCGTAAACAACTTCTACCGCGCTGTTTGTGACTTTGCTGACAGCAGCCTTGAGATCATCAGCAGACAGGTGTCTGTCGAATACGTGGGTGGCGCCAAGCGACTTGATGTACGCCTCATGCTTGGGTGAAGCTGTCGTGATAATAGGAGAAAACCCAGAGAGACGAGCGAGCTGGATGACTAAAAGAGGAAAGTTGAGTACATGTCTTGACCGTTACCCCGCAGCTTACCATATGATCCTACTGATGACGATCCACCCATAATGACAATTGGGTTCCCTGAGTACTTCTTGAAGCCTCCTTCTGCCCACGGCGGCGTAAGGCCTATCCCGTATACGTCGCTATACAACCCAGTCGAAGCAGTATCGAACCCCAGCGGGATAGTAGCTGCGTCATCGTATCCCAAGTTTTCCGGGATCTGCCTACTGTTAAACGCAATGCAAATATATCGACAAGAGGACACACCTTCGCAGTGAAATCTGCAACGGCGAGCGTGAACTGTTGGAAAGCAGCTTGATCATTTGAGAAACTGCCGTGCGTGAATCTGCAGCGAATATGTAGCCTGTCGCAACTCAGGGGCGAATTATAATGCTCACACTTTATCTCCTTTCACAAAGGTGCGGATACTTTCCCCTACTTCATCGACTATCCCTGCGATATCCACACCGAGTATTGCTGGGTACGTCTCCACGAATGCCCCAGACTCTTGAATCTTGTAGTCGACAGGATTAAGGGCTGTAGAGTAAATCTTAACCAAGACATCCCCTCTCCCGGGCTTCGGGATGCTGCGTGAACCAACGGCGAACTGGCCTTGCTTAGACTGAAGAAAGAGTGCTTTTTGTTGCTGAGACATGGTTGCGGAGATCTGAGTGGACGTGTGTCGTCGCCACATAGGGGTGCAAATTTATATCATGGGTAGTGAAATGAAATGATGACGCATTGTGGCATCATGATGAATAGCTGATATTGAAAAAAGAACAGTTCGAAGGTTGGGTATCTGATAAGATATTATATACGGCTGTCCATTTCTCTAAGAATCCGTATCTTGCGGGCGAACCACCATCTTCACCCCATCTACCTTTCCTGCATTGAAACGTGCGAGGGCATCTGCTATTCCGCGTAGACCGCCAGATAATGGTTCGACGTGGTTTGGCTAAGGCAAACGTTAGAAGATCCCCGGAGTGTGTTTCTGATTAACACTTACTCGTATATGACCATCTTCCACCCATCTCTCAAGATGAGCCCACAGCCTCTTGCCAGTTTCCCAGTTCTCATCCGATTGAGGGCTTCCATCTACTAGAACCACCTGCCTGCTATCGTTGTCATCCTTGCTAATCAGGGATGGCTGCGTGAGGACAAGCTTCCCCCCGGGTGCAAGCAACGACCAGGCAGCCTCCTGCGTGTCTCTGATGGATATGGAATCGTACATCATATGTATGCGTGAGCCCGTGATTTTCATTATGGCTTTGTTCAGCGCCGGTAGAGGAAGATATCTGTCAATGACATAGTTCGCTCCAATACTCTTCAGATAATCCGTGTGTTTCAGCGATGAAGTGGTGATTATAGGTGAGAAGCCTGACAGCTTCGCGAGTTGAATAACTAGTAGCGGCAATGGTTAGTTGTGGGCGACTCGCTACGGCGATAGGTGGGGAACTTACCATAGTTGCCGACCGAGCCAGCGCCACCGAGGATCAAGATCGGCCAACCTTTGTACTTTGCGTACCCGCCACGTTCCCAAGGCGGTATGAGACCGATACCATTGACAGTACCGTACAACCCGATCGCCGCTGTACTAATTCCGCATGATATGGTGGACGCTTGGTCAAACGATAAGCTTCTTGGAACCTGAATAAGCTCGATCAGCACGTGTCTCAACCACAGTATTGGATCAACTTGCCTTAGCTGCGAAATCAGTCGTAACTACGGAAAACTGCTGGAAGGTCGCCAAATCGTTATCATCGAAGGCACCATGGAAGAATCTAGACCGTGATGTGATCAATTATACAGCACCGCCATCATAGAAGTGAGATGGCGTACATTCTATCTCCTGGATCGAATCTTGTAACGCCTTCTCCAACCTCTTCTACTATGCCAGCACCATCGGTGCCTAAGACCGCAGGATAGCTGTCGACAAATGTGCCTTCCCTGTGGATCTTCGCATCGAATGGATTGAGCGCAGTAGCCTGAAGTCTGACGAGGACTTCGCCAGGACCTGGCCGAGGTATCTTGCGGTGAGCGACGGCAAACGTCCCTTGCTTGGTTGGAATAACGAGCGAGAGTTGCTCGTCGGACATTTCAGTTGGTGAATGGGTGGAAGGGTTGTTTTCCTGGTCAGGATAAAGTATCGAATGAAGGCCTTTTATAACTCAATGGTATTACCTACCTGAGATAACGGAAGTGAATGGAATGAAGAGTTGACGGGCACCTCGTGTATTACATGAGGCCCTCGACCGTCTAGACGAGATAAAAATTGCATAGCTTTGTCAAGAAGCCTCAATCTCTTACGGCTAGGCCCGGTGTGCCTGTTGTCGGTGTGTTTCTACAGAAGGTTGGTGAGCGAATGGTTAACATGAGGCACAGAAGGTTGGAGCGGATGTTACTCACAGTCATTGCGCTCGTGGCGTAACTCCGAAGAGAGAAAGGGTAAGGTTTTCAATTGCACAGGAAGGAAATGTAAGCACTTTATAGTCACTGGCCATGAGGCCGTTATGCCATTTTGTGACATATTAGGGCCGCATAGACTGCAATCCATGGAAATTTCTTGCACAGGAAACATCCTCACTCGCTCCAACGGTTTAGCTATGTAGAATTTCATCACAGAAGCAAACAAGGGTACGTACAGAATGAACGTCAACCTCGAGGCTGGCAAAACGGACGCCGAAACTCCATGTGTAGTTCAGCGAAGGTCCCTGGATGCGCTGTGGGCCAGACCTTCAGTGAGAAATACAAGGAGCCACAATGAACTCACTTTCTCCTCGCCGCACACAGGGGAACAAATTTCCTCAACAGATAGAGTCATCTTCATGTCCGAGGGATAATGAACGCTGGGGCTGTGATCAAACAGCACAAAAGCTATCACCATTGCTCGGCTAGTCGGAGTCACGTTAGGCTCAGCATGGATAACTAAGTATAGGAAAGCGGGATGAGTCATCGGAGCGTGGCACATCAGAATATCTTTAGTGGCGGTACGTAGAGTGAATCGAGGCAACTGTAAAAAGAGGAGGGGGTGATTGAACAAGCGGTCCGTGATTCTCCATTAAAATTCGATCGAGGAGTGAGAAGCGCGAAAGGATCAATGCACGCAATTAGAGTGCTCAGCAGGGACCGATCAGCTCTGTATCCTTGAAGAACGTACCTATCAAGAAAGCGAACCGCAGCGGATTGTACAAGCTTGATGTGTGATTAGAGCAGATTATGGGTATCATTGATGCAATTGTAGAGATTGTCTGACGCAGAATGACAGAACTGAGGTGAAGGCGGAAATGAGCCAGTAAAAGGCTGTCCACAACCGAGATGTACTCCACAGCATTGAAGTGATTTTTGCTCCCTGCATGGTTAGAGGAACATGACTGGAGCATGCGGGGACAATCAAACCTCATGCACACGCATTACACGTTTTCCCCATTACGTGTGAACGTGACGAAGTAAGCTTTCGAAAGGAGGACGTGGTTCGAAGTTCTTGTTGACTGCGCTCACTCTTTCAGTAATCACGCTATGGGAGAGATGCTAAGCTTACTGCATAAGGTCTCCTCAGCGACTTACTGAGTATGCTTCAGGTCAATGACGTTTCCATCCTCCGTCTGTACTCTTATGGAAGTGCTCCTGCGGCTGTTTATTCTTTCCTGGAATCTTTTCACCACCGGTTTCATGGACAAGGTTTAGACCCTTTATGGGCATGTGTCAAGGAATTTCAGTCAAGCTCACGCAGAGAGGTTCATCATCCTTACCTGAGTCTGTCGCATCATTATGTTCTTCAGACTCTGATGCATCTACAGGAGCTTCGAGCTTCGTTCCCCCGTAAAGATTGAACGAGTTGTGGGGCAATCTCATCTGCCACGAGTCAATCTAGTGAGGCATGTACTATCATACTCTATGAATATCAAAGTAGTCAGACTGTTTTGTGCGCACGAACCAAATAACCTGTACCTGAAGATACATGTAGCCGTGGGGATTAGGCTAACGGGCACCACGTTAATTTGTGCTGTACTGGAACATGGAACGCCTCTCCGGACCTAAAATCGTTTGTGACTTGAGTGAAGAGATAGAACACACTGCGACACAGTGACTCGCTGTGAGCGTTCGCGGACCTTGATTCCCTTAGCAGAGATTAATTAGTAACCCGTGACAGATGACCAAGGAAATTTCCCGAGTCTAACAGAATTTAGGTGGCACATCTGTGAGTAGCCATCTGGTGTCTATGACAGTGTGACACTGACCGGTCAGCTGAAACTTCGAGAAGGTGAGCGGACGAATGCAATGCATCGACTCGGATGCACTGACGTATTTCATGAATCACAACTTTGAAATGCCATAGGCTCGTTGGAGTTTAGTGGATGCATAGTTGCCCCCTCCTATATGCCATTGAACTTTCCACACCACAGAGAAGGACTACAGGATAGGAGGCGTTATATATCACCGCATGGTACGATTCACCGAGCACACACCCTTCCTGCTTCGAAGGCAATCTACACTTTGTTTTCTTCCAGAAATATCTCAATTCCATAGTTCTGTGAGGCTCGCCCCTCGACATCGATGCACGCTGGTTTGGTCCCATAAGATGTCATTTGATGAGAGGGAAATGCATTATTATAGTCGAAGTTTCAATATGCATACGACAGAGAAGGCGCTCTAATAATATTATGGCGTCATCATAATTACATAATTTCGAGCTCAGCGGCAGGAACACGTTCACATCATGTGACATTATCTTTCATGAATCATGGTTCGAGTCTACGTCGAAAGGTAGCGCATGAAACGTGAATTGTATGTTGTTCATGGCAAATAAAATGACGCAATCTTGCTTGTACCCATGGTTGCAGGCTACTAGAGTACTTTCGAAAACGTACTTCCGGTAATGAGTTCGTAGTAGCTTGGATTTGGGAAATGGCCCTGCTTTATGCACGCTGGAGCTTCGCAGGTGACTTGCCAAGTGCTGCATGAATCACGGTAATGAGCACAGGCACTATAAGGGTATTTACAAAGGTACGTCATGACTTGACATTTCATCTAGAGCAGAGAGTTCTGCAAGCCACACGTCTCCACCTAAAATCGAGAACACAGGAGTGATAACACAAACGAATGGTACTAACGGGACACCGCATTTCAGCGCTCTTATACTTTCTTCCTAGATAGTCCGAAGATCGCACCATAACTGCACTGTGTGTGAAAGGCTTTTCCAAGCGTGTGGAGAAATGGCGCAATGTGACTCAATGAGCTACAGAAGGCTTTTGCGATGGATAATCCCTGTGCTACCGGATCACATCTGGACCCTGGGAAACATGAGGTTTGTCAATCTGGAATCACGGTCACGTTGATTTCTCCTTCATGGAAATAAAGTCCGAGGAAAGATGGGGCGGCCGCGGAAAGTCGTGACTCGTCCATCCATGCAAGGCTCCACGACTTCGATAAAGCGCCAGTAAACAAATAAATAAAAATGGTTAAAGTCCAAATATCGCGAGGATATGTGACATGCATACCTCCTTTCTCAATTAAATACCGCTTTATTACTTCTTTGATCCCTTTTCCACTTGCACAATTTAGCATGCAACGTTGAAGCTGACCCTTTATTTCCAGTTCGTGCTTCACAGCCGTACGGAACACATTTTTTCGGAGAATGGAACGGATGGTTGAGAGGATAGGATATCTGATTTGAATAGGATGCCTTCTGGTGGGGTTTATCCAAAGTCACATCGACAACCTCGTGCACTACTCCGCCATGATCCTTTTGGTTCGCTTCGGCTTTCGATCTGGAGGCCTATTGTTTTAGGCGACGAAAATCCGGTGAACCGTGGTTACTTTGGAGTCCGGAGGGTGATTGGCTTCCGGCTCTTCGGCATTGAGCGTTTCTGACCAACAACCATAGTAAATCCATATTATTCACGTGCAGAACAGAGATACGCGGCTCTCATAGAGATTACCGAACGGCCTGTAGCTACATAGGGAGTTTGCGGCTGCGTTTTGGAATATCGTAGTGATTCATTCCGAGTCCACCTGGCTACGTCCCTGAAGTCGCATTTACAAACTTAAGCCCGAGTCTCACATGATACAATAACTTACTGTCTTCGTTCGTTCGTGTACTTTACCAGGTTTTGTCACCTTGTCATTTTGAGACCTTCCGCGGGAGTTCATTAACCGTGAGGTGGGTCAACGTAGCCCGTAGGTGCGTGATCAGGTGAACAAAGGTGAACAATGTCTGGCAACACATTCCTTCCATTCTGATTGCCAAACGAATTTACCATCCAAAGTTGAACTTAGGAGTTATGAACTCAAGGAGAAGTCTCGGAAGTCTCATCTATGTGGATAGCATTTCCACATGCTATTACTTGACGAAGGGAAAGAAATGAAAATGAACACTGGAGCTAACACCCCTAACATACCAAAAGTTAGAACGCACCGTACTAATTGATCGATATACATTGAAGCTCTTGGCCGCATTTATGCGATTCCCGTCATCGGGGATTTAATAACAAAATACTATTATAAAGTTAGTATACAACTGACAAGCTAAAACGTAAAGTTGTGTGCGAGATGGTCCAAACACCATAGAAACTATCTAGGCAACTTGATCCTCTTGAAGGAATCGAGAACCTAGGTAAATCGCATGAACATTCGCATTACAAAGTGTTCTCTGGGCTCCTTACCTCAGAGCAGTAGCAGATGAATCCGAACCAGAGCGAGGATATATAAAAATTAATCCTCAGTTAAATCAAGGACCTCAGGGGAGGCGTCGTGCTGTTGTGATTCCCCACATTCTAACTTAACACGGGAGGGTTTCCGATCCTCGGATGAGCTAGTTTGTTGTGCACGCAGACGCTGGAGCTCCCTCTGCGGATGAAAAAAAATGAGCTGGGTGGAAGAATTTTGCTGAATGGAGAACTTACCTCTAGCCGCTGAATCCTTGGCTTGATATCCTTTGAGGGCGAAGCTTTATAAGGCCCATCAATGATTTCAATCTCATCATCACAACAATTCTTTATGTCTTCGTTGATTGGATTCTTTGATGTCGAAGGTGCTACGCCCATTGCCTGCAAAACATCTAAATTTAAAATTGTTGTGAATGGCCAATGAGCGTTTAAGACACTTTGACCTACCCAAACGCGTGTACTTGAACACGAATATAGTCGTAAGACTGCCATCCGGTTTGACGGTGTAGGATGTGGTGCCATGACGTAGTGGTGTTGCCGGACGTGGTACTTCTTCTCCAAAGCTTAACCGATCGACAATTACAAAAAGTGAGATATGTGAAAAGGTTATACACACACAACACGATGGGAGCATGCCTTCTTGGAGCGTTCATGCACCTTGCCTTCATGTACACGAAGAGAGTGATTCGACTTAAGACGTTTCGCTACCTTTTTCTTCGTGTACTTCCCTAGTTTGATTTCGACGACAATCTGACCTATGTCGTGCGAGTTTTGACTGTCAAGCATTGAGTCGTCATCTGAAATTCAGTGCTAGAAGTAAGCACTGAGCTCTGAATACTTTTGCATACTGACCGGTAAGCTCGAGTTGGGTGAACATGAAATCTCTGCTGACGTAGCCATTGCTCAAACAGGTGCAGTCCTTCGTACCAACCCAGCCCGGCCGAACATTCTGTGCACGACAGTGGACGCCGTCAACAGAGACACCTGACCTGATGCCCGAGAGCTGTTGAGTTATACACTTCCATCTGACTCCAAATTTCTTACGAGGGCGTTAAAGTTTCGCTTTTGCTTGTACATCTGATGAAGAACGCACCTTTCCTTCTTCAGATGCGATCCAGCGGGTGATTCTGTTCACTGCCGGCGTGCTGCAGTCGACTGTAACGTCATACTCCTGGAGTTCCTGGTCACCAAAAAACACAGAGGCAGAGAAGTCTCGCAAAATCATGATGAACGAGTACGAATGTTAAACTATGATAGGACACAGCTGTAGGGAAACTTGTTCTGTGAGTGAGATGCTAATGCCTTTGAATGAAATGGTTGAATCTGCTACTAAATGCCAGTAGATCACGTGCGTCGTGCACCATAACGCACTTGTAAATTGTTGAATTTATGTAATTGGAAGCCTCTTATTCTTAAGCTCGCCCACATGCGGCCCCGCGTTTTCTTCGACTTTGCAATAAACACTGAACCTGTCGGAAGGTGATTAACATTCCCCTGTTGTGCTGGTTTTGATTTCTCATAATTTCATCTCAGAGTCATTTTTGAACTCTACAACGATACAGCACCAAAGACAGCTGAAAAGTATTCAACCATTCACGTTATTGTGACCCTGATCTGAACACTTGCATAGTTTTCGAGCACTATGTACTGGCGAGAAAGGCCTTTCTGCTGTTTCTGAACGACCTCTCTACTATAAGAACAGCATCATCCACCGCTCAATTCGTGATTTTATGATTCAAGGCGGAGGTATGTCGTTTCATCGTTTCATCCCTGGGCGCTATTCATTGGTACCAGATTTCACTAAGCGAAATGGCACTGGAGGCGAATCGATCTACGGCAGTGTTTTTCCTGACGAAGATTTGACACGTCCATTGGACTCAGCAGGGTTGGCTCACCGTTCAATCATTCCCTCATGTTTACTGAATTCCATGGATGGCACAGCCTCCTTTGCATGGCTAACAGAGGTCCGAACACCAACGGCTCCCAGTTCTTCATAACCCTGCGAGATTGTCCGCATTTAAATGGTGAGCCTCTTCTCTTTCCAAAGCACTCGTCTTTGATAGGAATTACACAGGCAAGCATGTTGTGTTTGGCCAGGTGATTCGTGGATACGACGAAGTTTTCGAGAAGCTTGCCGCAGTTCCTGTAGATGAGAAAGATAGACCTCAGCACCCAATCGTCATTGTCAACTGCGGCGAACTTGAACTTAAAAGGAAGGAGGAAGTGACCCAAGGTGCGGCTGCTTCTCGCTTCTCGTTCCTCTGATAAGGTGGTTGATATTCTTGTAAAAAAGAGTTAAGTGCCGAATTTTCTAGCGGAAGACGCCGCAACAGCCACTCTCGCTCTCGAAGTTCAGATCGTGAGCGAAGGCCGCAAAAGAAAAAGAAGTCCAAGCGCTCCAAACATGAAAGCGACAGAGATGTCAACATTGACAACGAGGTTCCCAAGCATATTGATGACAAGATTCTTCGGCAAGAAACTGAAGAAGAATACGATGCCAGACTTGAGCGAGAGGAGCGGGAGCGGTTAGAAGAGGCTAAACGAAAGGAATTAGAACGGATCAAGCGCAGATATGAATCGACGCCACCTGCGGCTGAAGGAGGTGTGCGATTCAAAGGTTAGTCGTCAGATACACCCTTATGTCAGAGGCTGAAGCAAAGTGTTCAGGACGAGGACGAATGAAGTTTGTCGACCCCGAACTTCACTACCGACGGTAGATAGCATGTTCATGTCATGTCCCAGGGTTTTGTACTTGGTCATCGAAGTCACTCAAAATACCCCCAGGTAATCACGGAACATCGTATAAATCAGAGCAAGTGTGAAGATAAAAATATAAACACAGTATACTACACAGTAACTTCAGCGACCTGCTCAGTAATCTGATCCACGGGCGAATCTTCCTTTTCTTCAGCACTTGTGTTTGGTACATCCTTCTTCGTGCTTGCAGCGTGTGCGAAGCTGAATGATGGTCTGACGTTTGACGAGGTTGCTGGTGTGGAATGAGAGATTCGTGGAGACCCAGGGGTGGGTGCAATCTGGGGAGGCGGTGACCGTGTGACATTGCTTGAAGTCCGCTCAGTTGCTTGACGGGAGGAGTTACGTGACATTGGGTGCGGAACACGTTCCTTCAATGCTTCACGTTCCTTCTCTACGCGAGTAGAAATTTCGCGTTCTCTCGTGGAAACATCGACAGGTCTGCAGAGAACTTCAGCACTTCTCAGGTAAATATCGTAAAAGAAACGGACCTGGCTGCACCGAAAGGACTGGTTTTAGGAGCAGACGGGGCACCAGGATTAGATGCCATTTTCGGAGAAGAAAGGGGAGAAGGACTGGCAGAGTTGGCAGAAGAACGAGGGAGAAGCTCAAGCTTACGGCGACCCATTTGGGGCGTAGGGGGGGTGGAGTTAGTTGCTGTCATCCGAGTTTTCAACCTTGACTATGTGCCGGAAGAATAATACTTACGCGACGTTCTGGATCGACCACTGCGCCAGTCGCCCTCATCGGCGGGTAAGTCTCTGGCATGCTGCGAATCATGGCTCCCTCTCAAACTCCCGAATCTCGATGGAGGGTCTTCTGTGGACGGCTTGAACTTGCTGCCAAGAGCCCATTTCTCATCGGTGTCAGCAGCTGAGGGACCTTCGGGTGTAGAGAAGCCTGAGCCCCTCCGCTTATATGATGGTGCCTCTGGTTCAGGAATCTTTGCAAGTTTGCTTGACCTCCAGTCGGTAACGTCGTCCGAGACACTAGGTGGAGGTGGCATGCGATCTCCCGGAGGACCATCTAACCGACGTCGGGAAGAATCACGCGTGTCTTGCAAGTTAGGCGGGGGACCTTCGCGGCGCCAGTTACCAGAGAACTTGGCGTCGTCTTCAAATTGAGAGCCTGAAAAACCCGACCTTTCCTTTGCTGTATTATGTTAAGCTCTGAGAGTCTCGGAAAAAATCTTCAAAACTCACGAGGTTCAGCGACGCTGGTGCGAACTGTGCGTCCAGAGAGGCTCTAGAACAGGATCAATGACGACACCGGATGAAGAGTCGAAATGTCGCTCACACTACCAGTCTTGGCAAGAGCATCTTTTAGTCCGTCAAGCTCAGCGAACTCGACATATCCAAAGCCTTTCGGTTTGTCATCGCGATCCTTGATAATTTTGATGGATTTGGTCTATTCAAAAGTGAATTTACGGCATGGATATCACCACCACACCACACACCTCATAAGGACCAAAGAAACTTTCAAGTTCATCTTCGGTGATGTCGAAGGCTAGATTCGCGACGTAGGCGGTGTAAGGGGGTTGGGTGGGTAAAGGGAGATCTTCTCGAGGGGATGCAAATGATCGATCAGCTGAAAACAACGTGAATCGGTAACCTAGGACGAATCTAAGAATCAAAAGCTCACGCCGCGACGCGAAGTCATCTCTTCTTCCGAATCGATCACCGGGACGAGGTCTGTCTTCATCCGTTCTTATCGACGCTATAGAAATTCGATAAGGAAGACAAGCACGACTCATACAAGCACTTACGAGCACTCGGAAGAGAATCCATCTCATCCGCCCACGATCCCAGCGCTATGGAGACAGTACCATCTTACGCCTGACTTGCCAGAAAAAAATGTGAATACGCACTGGTATCGCCGAGAAATTCATTGAGGGACATCTTGGATGCCTTAGATTTTTTGGGCGCTGAATTTGCATGAGGTTGAGGAAATTTAACATTAGAAATTAGAGCAGACCCATGATTGAAAGGCTTTGTGCAGTATTTTTACTGTACAATCTGCTTGTGTCGCTAGCTGGGATAGCAAAAGGGAAGAGGGAAATAACGGACGGAGTGGCACAACACTTTTCCCACGCTCACCACATACACACGGACCGCATCCGCTCATCGCAGCAGACGTCGAACAACCATGATCTTACTCGAGGTAAGCAACATCGAAAAGCTTTTCGAGGTTGCCTTCTGATGGCCACTAGCCCCATAATCTGATCATTCAGACCACTCTTGCTGATAAGATCGCAAAGTGAGATTGCCGTTCATTGACAGCGCCCCCATTCATTGATGAGGTGTGCACTGTCCAGGCCATCGTCTCTCGATGTTCTGTTCGTAGATTTTGACGGCGTGAGGTTTCATCTCTCTACGCCGGAAAAGAAGACAGTCGTTCAGCTTTCCATGAATATCCGATGCTGGGATGAGCTAGTTGCATACGGCGCGATGCAGATATTGCAACGGGAGTATGGCTCGCTCATTAAGCAGCAGACAGAGCCGGAATATAACATTAGTCTTGAGATTGATATTGATCAGGTCCCAACTGATGAAGGTGTGTGCGGCCCGTCGGTGTATTTGTCTGATTCAATTAATGTCTACAGAGAGTCGAGAAGCATTCATAAAATCCATCTCTCTATTCAAGCGGAATGCTTTGGCAGCACCATTCGAGCTTGCGTTTAAGCAACAGAAAGAATTGGAGGTATCAGGTGGTGGTCAGGGCCAGTTGATGCAGATACACTACCGCGACGAGGAAGCCATTTACATTCAAGCGTCGCCTGACCGCGTTACTGTGATATTCTCAACCGTATTTAGGGAGGAGACGGATCGCATTTTTGGCAAGGTGTTCTTGCAGGTAAGTGTACCCCATCGATCCCAGCGCTATGCCTCACGTTGCAACAAGGAATTTGTGGATGCACGACGGCAGCCTAGCATTCAAAACGCACCACAAGTTCTCTACACGAACCGTGACCCACCGTTGGAAATCCGCGATGTCGCAGGCCTACGGAACACGGATGATATCGGTTATGTCACCTTCGTTCTATTCCCCCGACACTTTGCCAATGCAGATATCTCCTTCAATACGATATCGCACATACAGCTGTTCCGTGACTATCTGCACTACCACATCAAGTGTTCAAAGGCATACATGCATTCCCGTATGCGTCATAGGGTAGCTGAGTTCCAGAAAGTCCTAAACCGAGCCAAGACGGAAGTGGCCACGACCGAACGAAAGACTGTCACGTAAGTTAAGCGACCCGCATTCAGTGCCCAGCTAACAGTTTGGTGTTTGATACAGTGGCAGAACTATGAGATAGATGTAAAAAGATATCTCCATACGTGTATCAATAACTTTAGTAGTATTTGGACAAATCCTTAAGCTTTTTTCGCTGTAAATTTGTACTCAAATTGTCGACTCTCGGCAAAATTCCCAAGGAGGGTTTGCGTTGCGTTTGTTTCGCCTTGGCCAAGTCGAGAACCTGGAGTTTACAAATTATTGAAATCGTCCCCGAGCTGCTTCAAGCTTCATCCCACTGTACGTCGTGTCCATCGCCAGTAACGGCGGCGGCGATTACCAGCACTAATATCAGTCTAAACCTTTCCGTTAATCGCTGGTCAGGTTTTTTCTCATTTGAACATCACCTGAACAGCCGAAACCATCTCCGACCTTTTTATAAAGCCCTAACTGAGCTGCGCGAATGCCTCGCCGCACCTTTACTCGTGTCGCTTCTTCCACGACACCGCAGGCCACTGCAGTCGCTTTTCAACTTTCCGTCACTGCCGCAGATCCCAATATACTTCAGCTCCGACGACACTGGAAATGGGCTGCGTTTAGCCAGTTCTTCTTCACATTCAATGCCCTCTTTGCCATGAATGACGTGACCTTGGTCGTGAGTCCTAATTCTGCATACATCTGTGCATATAATCTTATCTCGTTAAATAACATAGGATATCGAGAATGACCTGGCATATTCCACTAACCGCGTCTTGTCACGCATCATGACACGATTACTCGTTACATTAACGCAGGACAGAAAAATAACGTGAGCTCCCTCCAACTTTTGGTGTGGACCACTCCTGTCATCTGACGATGTCAATGTATTAGCGTTGATAACTGGCAAACCGCTTTACGAAAACAATACAACAGGCGCGATCCAGGTGCAAATCCTATAGGACCAATCCAGCAAATATACGCTAATGCGGCAGAGTCCTCGCGCGCATCCACTGCACCCCCACTCCCATCTGAAATCGTGGAAGAGGTGGTCCAAGAAATGGACAAGACAGCCATGGTGCATGAAGACGGAGCTTCGGAGGATTCACCTCCTACCAACCGTGACATTGTGCCAGAGGATCCAACAGAGGGCAAGTCGGGGGAATCCACGATTGATCAAGGGAAGGATGAGGTCGTCGCATCTTCCGCAGAGACGTTGCAAGAGTCGAAGCAGTTACAGCAGATTGACTGGCTCGACCTGCCCATCGTCAAGAAATTGGATTCCGTACACACTCTTATGGAATGGCAGTTTCAGAACCCCAATCGCTTGCGTACCCAAATGAAAGACGACGATGAAGATGCCCAATGGGTAATACTTACATGACTCATATTCCACAATTTCTGACATGTAAATATAGCGTATAGAGCCTATAGGTTATGATGCGAAGCGGAATGCCTACTGGCTAATAGGAGGTGCGTGCTATGCTCTCGTCTCGTTCCCTCAGTCTTGACCGAGGCTCAGCCGACCGTTTGTGGATTCAACGCCAGCCTCCGCGTCCAACCCTCAAGCGCAAGCGTCCTGCAACCTCCAACACATCGAAATACACTAGTCGGAAGTCTTCTAGTGCCAACAAACGCCAGCGAGTCGACCCGGAGCCTGAACCAACCACTTCACCCGCAACACCTATGAGATCATCCCGTCGGCGCAATCAAGCACATGCCCAGAACTCCAGCCCATCCTCGCCGCGTGGTACTCGTGCTGCCAAATCACGCGCGAATCAAAAGCTTGATGCTCAAGCCAAGGACCTCGCTGAATACCAGCGCCAGATGGCGCGGAGCAAGTCTGCTAACGCCACTCCGCGCCGACCTTCCGGGATCCGGGTAAGTGCACGGCTGCGTGGTGCTTTGACAGACAATGAGGAATGGCAGGAGGTGCCAGAAGAATGGCTTGCCGGGGTGCATGAGGGACAGGAGCAAGATGGGAAAACAGTTCCTAAGACCAAGGCGAGGCTGAAGACAGGGCTCGAGAGCGATGAAGAGTCAATCAGTGATCTCACAGAACTTAGCGAGGATGAGAACACAGATGAGAGGGGCGTCCAGGAAGCAGCCAACACGGACGAGAATGAAGAAGCTTGCGTTAAAGATGAAGAAGTCGAAGCGGAATCTGTGCCGCTCCCCGATAAAACAAGTAGCAAGGTTTGTGTCAATGAGGAAGATGAGGAATTTCCATCTCCTGAAGATTTTATTGAGTGGGAGACGGTAAGTTTTTTTTAACGAGCAAATAGTTTGGTCATCTCATCTTTTCTATCACGAACAGGTTTGCGTCACCCTCGAAGAATGGGAGAACTTCCCCGAGCAATTTGAGAAAGCCACTCATTATGCTGAGAAGTCCTTGTATAAGGTATTGACGCAGAACGTCGTCCCAGTTATAACCACTGAGCTCAGGGTATGTAACCCACTCGATATGACGAGCCATTGATACAATGATATTCTAGGAGGTAGAGAAGATGAAGCGCAAGGAAGAAGCGGTCGTGCATCGCAAGCGCTCATCTCGTATTGCTTTGAAGGAAAGTGAAAAGGAGCAAGAATTACTTGTTGCTAAGAGGCGCGCGGAGGAAGATGAGAAGATGAGTCGAGCCAGGAGGGTTGAAGCGCGTCGACAGAAAGAGGAGACGGATCGAATTAAGAGAGAGAATGCTAGAGAGCAACGCAGGAAGGAACGAGAAGCTAAGCAATCTGAAGCTAGCACCAGGTATGAATATTCTGCAACTATCCTTGTTTTCTCAATGCACCTCGCTAGCACCGATGCGCCTATCAATGTCGTGAGTCAAGAACGTTCATCGTCTGTCATACCGCCGGGTCAGATGGGAAAGCTTCCGTCATTGTCTGCTCCAGCTCCTGCCAATGGAACAGGCGCTTCTAGCAGTGGATCTCGGACACCAGCCGAAGATTGGGAACTGGATTGCGAGATCTGCGGTAGACGTGGTATCAACCAGGTCCGTTATTCTCTTATCTCCCTGAGCCTTCCACATCTTGTTTCATTCTAGGATGACGGCGTCCCCATCATGTGTTGTGGTAGATGTTCAAAGTGGCAGCATATAATATGCCATGACCGACATGACGCTGCTGCGGGTCGTCCGAAACGTAATTGGGATGCTGAGGACTTCATCTGCAAAAGGTGTCATACGTCAGGATCCAGAGGTTCTTCGTTCAACAGCAGCCAGTTACCGACACCAACAGATGTGAAGGCAGCGTATGGTCCAGTTGGATCACAGCCCTACTACAGCAACCAGCCAAGTTACTCGCATGGCCACTATCCAAACGGCAGTTACTACGCTGGCGGCGCGCCAAGTGGGAAATACAGTTACGAACACCACTCTGACATACGGTCATCTGGTATGCCTTCTCAGGTTTCCCAGCCTTACTCTCAATCTCCCCGTACTTCTGGCGTCACTTTTGCGCACTATCAACCTCAGCAAGGGGGATTTTCCACATCACGTCCATCGTACTCCATTCAAGAGCCTGTTCCAATATCTCAGCAGACTCATTATCCACAGTCTACATCTCCGCTACTCGTTACTGGAGTAAATCAATACCCTGGTTCCTTGGAGGTGACTTTGATTCCTTTGTTCCATTAACGATCTCTGACCGATTAAAGACACACCCGTCCCCCCACGTCCAGCTGCAGCCTCAGGATCAGTGGCAACCCACCAGATACCCTCGCAACGATACATCTTATGGCATGAACGCAGTTCCCCCGCCCTCTCCATACGGCTCCCAACAACATCACTATCCTAGTACTCCTGCAGGTACTTCAACACTGTTCCCCCAGATACATGTTGCAAACCACCAGTCCATGCCACAGTATTCCGCATACCAGCACGCCACTCCTTACCAACAGAGTAGATGAGTTTGTCATTTTACACACTTCGGAGCTCTTTGATTTATCAAGATATTCATAAGTGCCGCATAGGGCATACATAAGTAGTGGGGAAGGCATGTAGAGTACGAAACATTGTAATGAATGTGCATTGTGGTAATGGCGATCCACCTGGTGGTTGAACAGGGAACTATAGTACTTAGGCCTTAGGGCTCATAGACCTATCTGAGTTTGAAAACCCTGCATCAGGAAACTCGCACCTGAATATTAGGGCATGCAGTACACTATCTCATAATGCATAATGTCAGGACCACAAAATCTTTATGCATTATGTGCCAGAAGTTCTGGCACAGTGAAAACAGAGGAACCCATAGTGTACTAAAAACTGTAGACACACTATATGTAAACTGACAAAATAAGGTTCAGCCACAACTATATAGTAGCATTGAGCTGTCATATTCCATCTCAACAAACACAAGATATCCTCATAAGCAACCAACACCAACACATTCTCCCACCTTTCCCAACCCCCCCTGCCCCCCACACACATTCATTATCTCCAAGGCTGATACCCACCCAAAAGCACTTCTCTGGGATTCCTCTGATAGAAGGCAGCCAGTCCCCATTACTTCTGCATACTCCAAGTTTCTCTCTCCTATTTCTATGTCTATTTCCATTTCCTGTTTCTCCATCCATTTTTCTGTCCATCTATTATTGACCCTATGATTACTCTCTATATTTAGATCACTCATCATCCATTACTATGGTAGCACTTCTTGTTACTTTGGCCCATTTCCCTATTATCTCCTTTTATCTATTTATTGATCTAGACTTCATTTGCCTTGCATCATCCTAGTTACTGATCCCTAATGTCAGTCTCTGTTACAACCATCGTTCTGGCACGTCTTATGCTCGTTCTTCCTTCCTCATCGTACCTTGTACGCTGCTACTATTCTTTTTTGTCTCCTCTATTCACTCTACCAGATTACTTGTACGCTAACCAATATGTCCCG